>VMDR010013775.1:0-24488 GCA_007922815.1 Macrotus californicus | reverse complement strand
TTAACCTCCCCCTGTCTATCTTCTACCTACCATTTATGCTTCTTATTGCCTGTACCTTTCCCCCTCCCTCTCCCTCCCACTCCCCCGCTGATAACCCTCCATGTGATCTCCATTTCTGTGATTCTGTTCCTGTTCTAGTGGTTTGCTTAGTTCATTTTTGTTTTTGTTTTTGTTTTAGGTTCAGTTGTTAATAACCATGAGTTTGTTGTCATTTTACTGTTTGTATTTTTTATCTCCTTTTTCTTAGATAGTTCCCTTTAACATTTTATAGAATAAGAGCTTAGTGATGATGAACTCCTTTAACTTGACCTTATCTGGGAAGCACTTTATCTGCCTTTCCATTCTAAATGATAGCTTTGCTGGATAGAGTAATCTTGGATATAGGTCCTTGCCTTTCATGACTTGGAATACTTCTTTCCAACCCCTTCTTGCCTGTAAGGTTTCTTTTGAGAAATCAGCTGACAGTCTGATGGGCACGCCTGTGTAGGTTACTGTCTCCTTTTCTCTTGCTGCTTTTAAGATTCTCTCCTTATCTTTCATCTTGGGTAACTTAATGATGATGTGCCTTGGTGTGTTCCTCCTTGGGTCCAACTTCTTTGGGACTCTCTGAGCTTCCTGGACTCCCTGGAAGTCTATTTCCTTTGCCAGATTAGGGAAGTTCTCCTTCATTATTTGTTCAAATAAGTTTTCAATTTCTTGGTCTTCCTCTTCTCCTTCTGGCACCCCTATGATTCAGATGTTGGAACGTTTCAAGACATCCTGGAAGTTCCTAAGCCTCTCCTCATTTTTTTGAATTCTTGTTTTTTCATTATGTTCTGGTTGAATGTTTCTTTCTTCCTTCTGGTCCACATTGTTGATTTGAGTCCAGGTTTCCTTCCCATCACTGTTGGTTCCCTGTACATTTTTCTTCATTTCCCTTATTGTATCCTTCATTTGTTCGTCTAATTTGCGACCAAATTCAACCAAGTCTGTGAGTATCCTGATTACCAGTGTTTTGAACTGTGCATCTGATAGGTTGGCTATCTCTTCGTCGCTTAGTTGTATTTTTTTTTTTTTGGAGCTTTGATCTGTTCTTTCATTTGGACCATTTTTTTTTTTTTTTGTCTCGGTGTGCTTGTTATGTAGTAAGGGGCAGAGCCTTAGGTGTTCACCAGGGTGAGGCAACCCACGTCACTGCGTTGTGAAGCTGTCTGTGGGGGTGGGGTCCAAGAGGAAACAGTGCATCACTTCCCCTGCTGCCCACAAGCAAATTGGTTTCTTCTGGTGCTGATTCCCAGGTGGGTGGGCTTGTGCACATTCTAGGACCCTGTGGGTCTCTCCAACAAACTCTCCTATGAGGCTGGGAGTTTCTCCCACTGCCGCCTCAACTCCCACAGGTGTTTTCAGTCAGAGGCTTTGAGGCTTTATTTCCCTGTGCTGGAACCCTGGGCTGTGTGGTTGGTTTCGCTCCCCACTTGTTCCTCCCGGTTTATCTGCACATGAACGTGGGTCCACCCAGTCCACAAACTTCCACCTTGCTGGCCCCAGTCCTTCAGCCACTGCCTTGCCTTGAGTCTTCTCCACCCGGCTGCCCGACTCTGCTCCTCCTACCAGTCTGGATAAATGTTCCTTGTTTAACTCCTTGGTTGTCAGACTTCCATACAGTTCGATTTTCTGATTCTGGTTATTTTTTGTTTTTAAATTTGTTGTTGTCCTTCTTTTAGTTGTTCGAGGAGGCACAATGTGTCTACCTAATCCTCCATCTCAGTAAGAAGTCTGTTTGTTGATTTATTGATGACAGCCATTCTGACTGGTATGAGATGGTATCGCATGGTGGTTTTAATTTGCATCTCTCTGATGATTAGTGACAGTGAACATCTTTTCATATGTCTATTGGCCATCTGTATGTCCTCTTTGGAGAAATGTCTCTTCAGGTCCTTTGCCCATTGTTTAATTGGGTTTTGGGGGTTTTCTTGTTTGTTTTTGTTTTTGGTGTTTTGTAAATACTTTATAAATTTTGGATATTAACCCCTTATCAGATGTATTGGCAAATATGTTCTCCCATTTTAAACTAAAATGAATGGATTCGAATTTTGAGGTACTGTACCTTGTATAACTGAGGACAGATGTCAGAGGGGCTGTATAAGAAAAGGATATAAAAACAGCTTCCCTTTGTGACTTTTATGGAGCTGACTATTTGAAAAACTGCTGGGGTGTCCCGGCAGTAAGGGGTCCTGGGACCTCCTTGGGTTTTCAGTGGTACAGAAGCTGCCATGACAAGTTTCTATTCTGGCGTTAATTGGGCCTCACAAGTTTTGTTTTCTCACTTTCAGTGATTTCCAGATAGTGTGTTATTTCAGTTCTGATTTCCTCCTTGATCTAAAGGTTATCTGGAAGTTTCCAGTATTTAAGATTTTTTTGTCACCTTTTTAGCCTTTATTTCTAATTTCATGGATTGTGATCCAAGAATGTGGTTCTCGAACATTCCCTTTTTGTGATCACGTAAGTGCATGAGTATTATTTGGTAGATGTTCTGTGTACATATAAAATAATGCATATCGTCTGTTTGAGGGATGTGAGCTTTATGCCATTACTATTAAATTAGGTGTGTTGATGGTTGTATTTAATTCACCCAAGTCTTTGTATTGACCTTATGTGGGACTGCCAGGGAAGGATGGAGGGGTATTGACACCTTCCTGAATAGCTGTATTTTTAGTCAAGTACTGCAAGAACTTTAATACTTTTTGTTTTAAATATAAACTTATGTTTAGCCACTTTGCTAATAGGTATCTCTGAGCTGATGACTTAGATCTTCTTTATCAGTTGTGTCTTTCTCATTATAATGTTTCTCTTTATCCTGCTTAAGGCTTTTACTCTTAAATTCTACCTTGTTCAAGATTAATAATTATACCCCCTCTTCCTTTCTTTTTGTTTGCATTTACCTGGTATCATTTTACCTTTCTCTTTTGCTTTATGAATATTTATTTTACAGTTAGTTTTAAGTCATTTGATAAACAGTATGTTGCTTTGTTAATGTCAACAAATCAGAGCCTGTCTTATAATGGGGAGAGTGCAGTCTATTTATATTTAATATAACAACCACAAAACTTGATTTCATCTCATTTAAAACTTTGTCTATTGCTTGTTTCTTTTTTCTTATTTTTTACTGATTTGATGATGTTGCTATCTGTTCCCTGTTTTCCCGTGTTCATCAGAAGTTCTGCTCTTTTCCACCCGCTAGTTGTTGCTTTATGTTTCCTAGTGGTTATAATCAAATGTGGGTATGAGAAGCCAACGATTTCCTGCGAGCCCTTCTGTTTCCTCATGGCTTTCTCTCCCGCCCCCAGTGACGTGAGACGCACATAACGGTCCATGTCACCCTCTACTCAACAGCTTTGAAATGCTTTCACGTGTTCCCTCTGGTCTGTCTTAGGAACTCCCCGCCTCATTCCCCGACTCTCAGATTTTGCTGAGATGGTTTAATGCTCTTCCAGACTGTGATTAGAACTCCTCTTGCCATACCTTTCCCTCCCAACGCACTCATGTAACAGTGTTACACATGCTAAGACCATCTGACCCGCACGTGGGCGAATGGTCCCCTGAATACCCCTGACTGTCTTCTTTTCCTCATCCTCTGTCTCTTTTTCTTAGATTTTATTTTTAAAGTTTTTTACTGTTATTGTATTACAGTTGTCCCAATTTGTCCCCTTTGCCCTCCGCCCAGCCCATCCCTTGCTCCCACAGTCAATCCCCATACTGTTGTCCACGTCTGTGAGGTCTCCGCTCTGATCCCTTAGTTTGGTCAGAGTTCTTCTGGGGATGCACGATATGTTTCTAAGTCTTTGTGCAGTCACAGATATTTTCTTTCACTTGGGAATGAATGGCAGCTTGGCTGGTTGGAGGACTCTTGGGTTGCAATCTTTTCCTCTCGGGCGTCTGTAGATGCTTTCCCACGGTCCTCCAGCCCCGGGGGTGCAGGTGAGAAGCCCATTCTTTTCACAGGAGAGTCACTTGCTCTTTCTGGCTGGAAGCCTTTAAGATTCTGTCTTTGACCTTGGAGTTTAGGAACTCTACCAGAACATGCCTAGGTGTGTGTTCTGTTCATTAAACCTACTTAGAATTCAAGGAGGCCTCTCTTTCTACAGATGCAGGCTTTTCCTTAGACAAATGTTCTTCCCTGGTGTTTGTTTAATTATTTTCTCACCTAGTTATCAAATTCCTATTATTTGACCATTGGGTCTCCTAGGTCTGTCCTCTAAGTCTCCTACTTTTTCCCTATGATTTCTCTCTTTGTCATTTTACTGTGGTGTGAGACCTTGCTTTTCACAATTACAGGATTTTCACAAATTTCATAAATTTCAAAATAATTTCAGGCCACTAATTTGAGTTCCAGCATTGACTGTGAATGTTTTCATTTACTGAATTTAAAAACCTGAAGATTGTATTTTCAGTCTTCTGTTGTTTCACACTTGAATCTCCTTCAGAACTTTAATTTTAAGCTGTCTGTTTCCTCTGGTGGCTCCATTTCATTAAGGGGCTGTGCTGATGGTTTCATATTCTCATCCTCTGATCGCCAGACCCCTTATGTGAGTTGTTGTTTTTCTACTTCTCTACTTCTCCCAGCAGGGCTCCCCTCCACCCTCTATGGAGCAGAGGTTATCCGAGTGGGCGAAAGGACGGGGGCCTCAGCTCCTGAGCCAGCCTTGCTCCTCCCCAGCCTTGTCCTTGGGTCTGAGTCTCAGAGGAAGAAGACCCAGCTCATCTGTAGCTTCTCCTTGTCTTCTAAATGGATAAGGGTCACACTTGCCCCAGGTTGTACTCTGCAACTGGAGACAGAGATGTTGTCTCCCAATGAAGCCAGGGCTCGGAAGATGAAGACCCCTGGTGGGGACCCTTCACACCCTTGATTCCAACCATGGTGGTCTCTTTCCTGTTTCCCTGACCCACTGAGCTTACCTGTACCTTAGGGCCTTTGCACTTGCCACTCCCTCTGCCTGGAGTGTGCTTTCCCTAGATCTCCAGGTGGCTTCTTCCCTCTCCCTTCACTCAGGTCTCTCGTCACTCACCGACCTCCCTGTATTTCCCCCCTCTCTCTTCCTCGTAGCTCTTGTCATTACATCCCATGAGATCATAAACTTTTGTCTTTTGTCAAATCCCATAAGGGACAAGCACTCTGTATGTTCTGAACGACTGTGTCCCCTGTGCTGAAAACTGTCCTTAGTGCACAGTAGGCTCTTATTAAATAGTTACTGAATGCATGAATGAGTGGAAGTCGGTGCAAAGATGGAAGGCACTGGACTAGGAAAAGTCTAGTCCTCTTGCAGGGGGGCTACCGATGGCGAGGAGAGGTCCCTGTCCACCCCTTGCTCACAGCACACACTGTGAGGCCCAATTGACCCCTGATTTCATTGGCCAAAGATAAAAAGTCATATAGGAACATATGTGGAACTTCCCAGGGCAGCTTCTGTGGGCCCCTGAGCCACTGCGTGGGTGGGGCTGTGTTGGGGGCCACGCCCACTAGCTGCAGGGGTGCCATCTGGGTGAGGAGGGTCTGGGAAGCTTGTCATATATGTTCTGGGGTTTGTATGACCTTCAGGAAAAATTTAGCTGTCAGTATTGCCAGTGTAGTTCAAACTCCAGGCCCTTTCTTGTTTTCAAGCCAGACTGGGAGTGAGCAAGGTCTCAAATTCCATGAGGCTGAGATGGGGGGCGGTGGGGGAGGACCAATGCTCAGAGGTCTCTGAACACCACCTCCACCTCTGGCTCCCAGCATCTCCGGGGAGGAGCAGTGGGACTTACCCTCCCCCTCCCCCACTCCCAGCAAGATTATTTGGTAAACACTAAGCACTGCATTTCCTATTCCCTCTGTACTTCTGCGGTTTATTTCTCCACTTATCTAAAGCTCTGGCTCTCTCTCAGCTCCTGTTATAGCGCAGTAAATAGAACGAAATAAAATAAAGATAGCAAAGGTGCTCTGCCACTGCCGGCTTGAGAAAGGACTTGTCTGGCCATCCGCGGTTCCGGAGAAACAGAGGTGCGGATGTGAAGTGGGCGGGCATAGGCCTTTCGTACCAGGTGGAATGGGAGGCTGGCGCTGCGGGGCCCTTGCCAAACCACTTGCCGCCTGCCAGGGCTGTGGGCCTTGTTTTCTTGATTTGAAAGGCTGAAAGTCACAGCTTTGTCCTGTTAACACAAAGCTTCTCTTTCTGTCCTTGTCAGGGCTGTGGGAAAGGAAAAACACTTCACACATCTCAGACCCCAGAACATTTCCAAACTGAAATTTCAAAGTATTTTGGGTGCAGCGCTGTCTATTGCTGGCTACCCTAAATAAATGCTCTGAAGGGAAAAAAATACCAAAAGTGATATGTTTTTGAAAAACTGAAGGGTAAACCTCTCAAGGAACCTCTGAGATACTCTGAAAGGTATCCTTCCATTCATGGGAGTCCCACCGCCTCTGCCTTGCAGTGATTTCTTCCTGGGAAGCCTGGCCCAGGTGTGCTGACCTTCCCTTTGCCTGCAGATAGCACATGACCCTTGTACCGCCTGACTCTGACCTCCCTGAGCTCTCCCCGTGCCCCTGAGAGTCTGGTCCCTCTGCACGTGGCACGTCCCAGCTGGTGCACCACTGCTCCTGGCCCTTCTGGGGACAGTGGTTCTGGCTCGTGTTGAGCTGATGCCGCGATGAGAGGACAGCTGCGGGCATCCGGCTCGCGTGGCCACCCGGGGCTCTTCTCGAAGCTTGCACTGCCCTGGTATCGCAGGGCTTGTGTGTCTCAGCGGGAGGTTCTTTCTAGTGATTGCAGGCGTCTTAAAAACCAAGGTGTCTTGGTGGCACGATGACCGCTGGCATTTTTTATTTACTTTCTTTATTGGGTTAAAATATGCAAAATAAACAAAGTTTACCATCTTCACCATTTTTAAGTGGACAGTTCAGTGGTAGGAAGTGCATTTACCTGTGGCGTAGTCGTCACCACCATCTGTCCCCGAGACCCTTCATCCGAAACTCTGTACCTGTTCACACCCACTCCCGCCTCTCCCCTCCCGGGCCTCTGGCCGTTGCCTCTCATTCTTTATGTCTCTGACTGTGCCCACTCGCAGTAACTCATCGAGTGGAGTCATACAGGGTTTGCCTTTTTGTGACTGACTGCTCAGGGCCCCTTGAGATTCCATATGAATTTTAGGGTGGTTTTTTCTATTTCTGCAAAAACCCTCATTGGGATTTTGATAGGGCTTGCATTGGCTCTGTAGATTGCTCTGGGCAATGTTGACCCTTTAACAATATTACGTCTTCCAATCCACGAACGTGGGATGCGTTTCCACTGATTCGCGTCTTCTTTAATTTCTTTTGGCAATGTTTTGTCGTTTTTATTGTGTGCGTTTTCCAGCCCCTTGGCCAAGTTAATTCCTAGATATTGTATTCTTTTTGATGCTATTGTAAATGGAATTGTTTTTGTAACTGAACACGTGTTTCTTAAGAGAAACATCTGCAGCTTTGGCTTTACATATATTTCCTTCAGAAACGTTGAGACGGAGAAAAGAATTGAGAGGAAAATCAGCCATAGCACCCCCATCGCCCTCCCTGCACCTTGTCATTTGGGTATTTCTCCATGCTGATTTGTATGTTTTCACATGCGTGCATCATATGTGCACACCCACATTTGCACACATGTATGAAGACATATTTTTGCAAGTTGGGTTACACTATGTTTCTGTAGATTCTTTCTTGCTTAACAGTATACAGTCACACCTCGGTACGTGTGACTCTAGACCTCGTTAAACCTGGCGCTCGGCGCCTGCTCGGGACTGGCCACACTTGCGGGGACTTGTGAGTCACGGCACTACCTCGCAAGAGAAAATGCGTCCTCACTCGGTGCTCATTGGTTTTGGCACTTGCATGAGTTCTGGAATGAATCAATGGCAAGTACCGAGGTACCACTGTATGTCAAAAGCACCTTTCTCACTGTTCACAGACACTGAAAACACCCAAAGGAGGTGTATATGGCAGCACGCAGTTCATTTTTGTTCTTTTTAGCCCAGGGTTGCATATCTGAGATTCTTGCATTTGAGAGGTGTGAGCATCTAATTTGACATGGAAAAGCAGGTCCAATAAATAAGATTTTGCTGAGCATTCTGTTTCATGGAAGTATTTAAGGATGAATGAAAATAATGGTGAATCTTAGGATTGGCCACCCCAGAGACTGGGCCTTATCAGGAGTCTGCACAGCTTGGGCTTAGAGCCGGCTACCTTCTTTGCCCTTTGGCACTGCTGTGCCCTGTGGCTTCAAATATGTAAGTGGTTCTGTGGAATAGTGGGTGAATGTGTGGTGCCCCCAGGGCAGCAGCCACAGTGTCCCAGTGCCCAACACAGGGCCTGATGCCGCAGAGGTGCTCCGTCTGTGCTCGTCCAGTGACTGGCATTGCTGTTCCTTTTGCTGCAGCTGGAGGGACTGTGGGGCCCTGATGCTGTTGGTGTGTCTTTCAGGAGGCCCGGAGTCCAGGCCTTTGGTTCGAGGCATAAAAGGCCGAAGCATCAGCATGAAGGTGCCCGCTCCTTCCCGAG
The DNA here is from genome assembly GCA_007922815.1 of Macrotus californicus. Classification (NCBI taxonomy): domain Eukaryota; kingdom Metazoa; phylum Chordata; class Mammalia; order Chiroptera; family Phyllostomidae; genus Macrotus; species Macrotus californicus. The sequence goes on along the minus strand of VMDR010013775.1, from coordinate 15,949 downwards.
ACAAGCAGGGGGCCTGCATCACCATGCCCCTTCGGTGGTCTTTCGGACGCAGAGAAAAACCACTCGTTACATCTGTTGAGTTGGTAGAGTACTTGGAGTCCAGACGGAGACCCCGGTCTACGAGCCGGTCCATCGTGCCACTGTTGACAGGTGCCGCTGGCGGGGACGAGGAGGCGGCAGTGCCGCAGTCCAATGCCACTGGCTCTGCTAAGGGTGAAGACAGGGAGCCAACCAGCGAGAGAGTGCTGGCTGGAGCGCTCTGCCCCTCGGGCCACCTTAGCCACTGTGCAGTCCCTGGGACCCTGGATGGTCTAAACACAGCAAGGAAACCCAAGGAACATGCCAGACAGGATGCCAGGCTTCCCACGCAGTTCGACCTGCCTCTCATGGTCATGCCCTCAGCAGAGAATGAGAGACGGGCCCAGCCGAAGTACCGGAGGACTGAGAACTGGAAGGGAACTGGCCAGGGGGTGACCAGCAGCAGAGCACCTTCCCCCAGGGAGGCATCGAGCACTGTGGCGAGTACGGACACTTGTCGAAATTCCTCAGCGAAAGTCAGGGCTGAGGTGGAGGGGAGGGACCCCGAGACACACAGACTCTCGCAGAGGACCCTCACCCTCCTGAGGTCGGTGTTTTGGAAGAAGGAGAACAAGAAGAATGGCAGGGCTGAGGTGGCCCCCCAGGTGACCCCAGTCTCCCTGGGCAGTGGCAGGCTGAGCCCAGCTGTGAATGAGCAGGCTCCAGTCTCGTCCTCTTGCCCGAGGATGTCTGACAGCCTGGCCAAGGGCCTGGCCGGCCACCTGGAGGGCGCTGTCCGGTCTGCGCCCAGCTCCCTCCACCTCCCACGCAAGGCCAGCCTGCCCCCGAGGGCCAGTGTCCTGAGCACATCTCACAGGAGTGTTCCTGGGGAGCAGGCTTCTTTGGGCACCTTGAGAAAGGTGAAATACCACACTCTTTCCTTAGACCGAAAGAGAACATTGCCGGAGTCCAGCTTTTGATGCGACCTTCCAGTGTTGTGTAAAGCTGGCGTTCTCTCAGCTCTGCACTGTGCAGCTGTAGGCAGCCTGTGTTGAGAGTGGGATTTTGGGGAGCCACTTGTCTTGTGACCCCTGAAAAATAAGAATGTGTTTGGTCTCCACATCTAGACTTCCAACACCTCCCGTGTTGCTGGCTGCTTTTATCCTTACGGGACACTAGAGAGCGCTGTTTGGCCATCGTTACTCTTTCAGGACAGGACCTGTGCTAAGAGTGATTGGATGCAAACCTTACACCACAACTCTGCAGGGAAGCCTAGTCGGTGTGAATCTTCAGTATCAAATCAAATATTTCATTGGCTTCTCCTATTTAAAATTTTTTTTTGTAATTTAAATAGTTGACAACAGGAAATCCTTTCCCTTTTAATGCTTCTCTGAGATAAAGCATTAAAGATGCAAAAACAAAGAAGTGGTAGTGACCACAAGGCAACATTTTAGGAGAGCGGGATGACTGAGATTTTAGGAGACTCTTTAATATATAACAAGGTACTGTATTAAAGGTTTTCGAAGTATTTAAAAAAGGTAATTATTTTGATACTAGGACAAAAGGAAGTTTTTTTTTTAAAGTTGAAGTATGAAATCTATGTACAGTTTTAATAAAAGCCCGTCGGTGAATCATGGAGGTGGCTGTCTGGATTATTCAAGTTTTATGAATGGTATTGTTTTCCTGCTCATCAAGTTGACTCATTGCTCTTGATATCGGACTGTCATTACTTGAGTTGTTACTGAAATTTTAAAGTGCTTTTAATGAAAATGACTTGTTTTACAAGCAGTGGAAAGCCCCTTGGTTCTTGCTCTGGAGGCCTCTCGACGGTGCGCGAACCCGAGGTTCTCAGCCTGTCTGTCCCGCTCCCTAGATCTCCGCATTCTCCAGGAGCCGTTCTAACTCCCATCTGTCACTGCTTTCTGGGAAGCTGCGGAGCCTCACCCCAGGCCTGGGGCCTGGTAGTTGAGGTTAACGGTGAGTCTGCACTTGAGTCTATTTTCTAGAAATACTTCCTTTCCGATGGGAAGCATTAGTTCAAGACACCCGACTCCCCAGGTTTGGTGTTTCCTCATTCATACTGCATGACTCATTGCTTTGTCTCTGCCACTTTTTTTTCTCTTAAGAAGAAAGAGTGAGCCCTGGCTCAGTTGGTTGGAGGCCCCGGTGTGGCTCAGTTGGCTGAGATTTTCCTGTAGACCGAAAGGTCACGCCTAGGTTGCGGGTTCAATCCTCGGTTGGGGCATGTATGAGAAGGCAACCAATCGATGTTTCTCTTTCACATCAATATTTTTCTCTCCCTCTCTCTCTCTCTCCCTCTTCCTTTCTAAAAAGCAATGAAAAAATTTCTTCAGGTGAGGATTAAAAAAAAGAAGGAAAAAACGGTCCTTTTTTTCCACACTGAGAAAGATTGCTTACTTTTGACCGGAATTCTAAGATAGAAATAACTGGGATAACAGAAGAGAAAGCAGGAAGACCCAGCCTCCTGACATACCCACAGGGCATATGTACACCAGCAGACCGGTGTTTTCATTTGTCCATGTGCTTGCTAAGCTCAGCCTCACTTAAAAAAAAAGTTTATTGATTTTGAGAGAGAGAGATAGAAACATTGATTTGTTTTTCCACTTATTCATACATTCATTGATTGATTCTTGCATGTGCCCTGACCAGGGATTGAACCCACACCCTTGGCACACTGGGATGATGCTGCAACCAGCTGAGCTACTCAGCCAGGGCTCAGCCTCACTTTCCTTGTCCTCTGAGAGGTTGGGTTGTGACTCAGACGTGTACCCCCAGGCTTCTCCTCTATGAGGCCACAACTTTTTGAAAACCCTTGGATATCCTGAGTGGGTCCCAAGTATTAGCAGTGTTCTCTATAATGTACCATGCACTGGAGCATTTGCCCTAGGTTCCAAGCTTGGACATAATTACACATAGATCCTGGTGGGTGCGTCTGCCATCCTGAGTCTTTAACAAGGATGTCTGAGACCCCTTGGCATCCCCTTCCCTAAGGTGCTCATGGGAAAGGGTTGAGTCAGGTTACTCCCAGGACTGGGGCTTGGCTCCGACCTTGGCTGGGCATCTGAGTGAGGTTGCAGGCATCCGGTCAAATGGTGCTTACTGGGGAAGCATGGCAAAAATACCCGGGTGCTTTTTTTCTAATCACAAGGGTGCCCCTGGAAATTTATAAATTGGAGCTTGAGGAAGGTTGGAAGCCATTGATTCCGATGCAAGCATTGGCAGTGATTGGACCAGCTCGGTGTGGCAGAAGGGAGCGCCCATGCCTCCTCTGGAAGCCCAGCTACTCTGCCTGGTCCTGGCCCTGCTCGAGGTGTGGTCACTGGTCTGATGATGACACCTCATTCCTGACTCCTAAAGTGTCCTTTTCCTTTATCTTCCACGCCTGCTCTCCCACTATTAGAAGGGTTTGCGAGTCCAGACTTTGGGCTGGGGGGGTTATACTGGTGGTGTCAGGAGCTCCCAGGCTGGGGAGAGGCCATTGTAATCTACAGGCTTTATATAATTCCAGTTCTGGAAACAAATGGAGAGGTGGATGCAGGCCACGCTCTGCTGCCCAGGTCAGCTCAGCAGGGGCTCACCTGCAGTGAACCAGCATGATGCCCGGGGGAGGGTGAGTTAACCCTTTCGGTACGGGTGCCGGATATATCCGGTGCCCATCTGATGACCTGTGTGGATGAGCGCCGGATATATCCGGCATCCATCTGTATATAATTTTTATAAATTTTACTTACATAATTTATAGAATTTTATATAACTATCTCTTAATATTAAAGTTACAAACAACACTTGGATGAAAGCATTGTTTTATTAAGCATAGATCTTATATAAGGTTAGGAAAGTCTTCACACAAAGGAGGACTGACCATGTGCTCTGTGCGCGTTTTCGGCGCGGCACCTCGTACAGCGGGAGTGTCACGGCGGAAAGAGCGCTCGTACCAAAAGGGTTAATCATGCACCTGCTGACTTGATTATGTCTTGGAGCTGCAGAGGTAACATGTAATGGTTACAGCCAGCATTTCCATAGCACTTAGCTGTGTGTGCAAGAAGTTCTTTTAAACACTTTACAATGTTAACTCATTTAGTTCATAATAATGCTTTGAGGTAGGTACTTTTATCTGCTTTACAGGTGAGGAAACAGGTCACCCAGGTGGTCAGTAGCAGAGCCAGGATCTGAACCTAGATCCTCCTGGCTCTGGAATTTCATGCTCTGTCTGAATCATGAGAACTGGTGAGGCTGCTTCTCTGAAGGCGCATTAACAAAGTCAGTTGAAACCAAATTGCTTCTGGTATTCTCTGCTAATCAAGAAAAAGAAAGATGGCATTGGCCAGATCAACGGCTCATTCCAGAGTGCCAGGAGCTGGATTTGTTTATTCCAGCGGCTAGAGTGCAGCTGGGAAGGCCCTGTAACTGGACTCACCACTTGATTAAGTCTGACAGATGCGGTTATTCTGCAAGCCCCATTCCGCACGGGTCAGTTCGGAGAGCTGGTAGAGAGGAGGTAGGAATCAGGACACGCAACGGGCTTGAAGTCTTTGTGGCCTAATCTCTGATTCCTCCAGGAAGGACAGCTGACCGATTGACCATACATTTCCCTATAAACATTTGAGGGCCTATATATAATCAATACTGTTCGGACTCTGGGAAGGTAACAGTGTATAAGGTTTTCATGGTTCCTGCTTTCAAGCCCCTGGTAGTCTAGAAGAGACGAAGAGCTAGCAAATATACGGAAAGCAATGTGGGGTAGGGGAAATATGACAAAATAAGCAACAGGATCACGTGAGATGTGGCTGGGGGGAACCAAAGGACATTAGCCTCCTTTCTGAGTCCAAAGTGCCCAGCACAGAATGTTAAAATACCCTAGGAAAGGGCCTGTTCCCACTGGGCTGGCCAAGATGCAAAACTGGGTCAGAACATCTTTTATCACCAGGTCTCCACATACCGCCACACAGACTGGCAAAGGCTGGTGCTGGTCAGAGTTCCTGGGGTCAGTGTCAGCTCAGGCAATGGCTGTGGTTTCTTGGGAGAATGACTGGGAGAGAGGCTGACAGGGTGGCTGTGACGTCAGAGCAGAACTCTACCACAGCGGGGCCCAATCATGTGTCATTTAAGGAAGTCTGGATCTGTGAACAGACTCAGGTCATGGAGTTGGATAAAAAGTTAAGACTTTTCAGTGCCAGTTAGGATTCTAGTTTTCCAGAGCCGGAGAATTGTTAAGTTATTCAAAGTAATCAAGCCCCGGGTAGCCTGCCCGTTGACTTGTTTGCTGGAGAGGTCAGGCCGTGGCCAGCATCCTCTGTATGCCACACCATCCCTGGAACTTGGCCAATGTAGTCTCCTAACAGTTCCAGGCAAGTCCCAGAATTCCCTTTCATTGGTTTTATTTGACTCAGTGACACACTTGGGCCCGAGTATCACTCTGGCTTGGGAGTGTAGGGGAGGAAAACTTCCCTTCTTCCTTCTGGGCCCTTTGGCTGACCTAATTATTAAATTGACATGGACAGATTAACAGGACAAAAACAAATTTAATTTCATATGTACAGAGCTCATACAATTATGAGACTCAAAAAGGATGACTACAGGTGGAAGCAATTGATGGCTTTTTTGTAGAAGTTCTAAGTTCAAATCTAGGGTTAGCGATTCATTATGTAGCTTTATGGCAAATAAACTGATGTGTTTGAGCCTTGGTTTGCTCACTGGTGTAACGGAACTCGGTTTGCTCGTTGGTGTGATGGAAACTCCTTGGTGATACGCTGCAGTGGGCTCACACCAGCTCCTGAGAGCCCGTTGTTAAATAGTAGGAATTTCACCAGTCATTGTTTTATTGACATCTGCCATGGTGGAATTATTTACAGCATAGAAATTAGCAAATGACTGGTTGTGAGGAGAGAGAGGACCCTTTTTTCCAGGCTCTCTTAGCTCATTCCCAAAAGGAAGAATTACTAATTTGATTCAGTTGGATTCCAGGACACAGATCTATTAGAGGGTGAGTAATAGTGTTTCCAAAATTCTCAAGGTTCTACTATCTTCAGCCCCTGCCCCCAAGCACATAGGTTGGTAAATGGCAGGTCTAGCCATCTGGTTAGTTCCCTTTCCTAGAAGGCCTCAGAAAGTAAGTTACTGCCACTACCAACCAGCACTTAACGGCTGTGTGCCAGGACCTGCTAGGAGGGTTTGACGTCAATTAACTCATTTGTTCTTCAAACATTCCTGCGATCTAAATGATACTGTTATCTCCATTTTTCAGGTGTAAAGGCTGAGACAAAGACAATGTAAATACTTAGTTTGGATCATAGTCAACCGTTTTTTTTTTTTTTTAAAGAATAGATTTTATTTATTCTTAGAGAGGAGGGGAGGGAGGGGGAAAGGGAGAGAAACATCAATGTGGAAGAGAAACATGGACCAGTTGCCTCTCGTAAGCACTCCATTGGGGGACTGAACTCACAACCTAGGCATGTGCCCTGACCACACTCAAACCAGCAACCTTTCACTTTGCGGGGTGACACCCAACCAACTGAGCCACACTGGCCAGGGTTCAGCCATTTAACCAAAATGGCATCTTCACGTGGTTTGGCCTAATGACTTGACGAGGTCGTGCGCCTGGTGACAGCAGAGCCAACGTCTGTGCTCTGTGGAGACAGCCCTTGTGCTGAATGACTGAGGGTTTTAACAGATGCTGTGAAAGGAGCACACGAAGAGCAAGAATCTCAAAATTTATATCAAGTCTTAAATAGAGATAAAAGTGAGTTGGAAATTTAAAATATATGTTAAATGAAGATTATTGACTTATAAGCGATGTAAACATAGTGAAAAGCCTAATAATAAATTGAGTATAAATACAAGGTCTGGCACAAGTAACACCCCTTTTTATTACAAAATCTTTTATTATAAAATCACAAGCATATAATTCTGTAACATAACAGTATCACACTCAAGCACACCATATGACATTTTAGGTGAAATGTTCAAATTAAAACTATAAATTATACATATTATTACCCTACCAATGCCACTTAAGCAGGCCTTACTTCTGCTGCACCCTTTATTTTAAATTATCTCAGCAAGTCAAGGTCCAAAAGATGGACATCCAGACAAGAAGGCAAAGGGCAAGTCTGGCAGCCCAGGAAATTCCTGTGCTGCTGGCTCTGCTGACCGTCCCCAGTGGCATGATTGAAGCAGATTGCTCGGCTGAACCCCAAATCAGTAGGCAGAGTTGTTTGCCCCTCATTATTGATTGGATGGCATTCCCAAGTTACCTGGCAAAGGGTATCGGTACAGAATCCTATTACAAGGAGAAAGTGAAGAGTTCTGCGTAACAGTCTAGTCCATCACAATTTGATGTTCGTGAGGTTCCTAGGGACCTCTTCTCAGTCTTGCATGCCCCACAAAGCTGTGAAACTGAAGACCTGGTTTCCTAGATGCAGCAGATGTTCTCAGGAAAAAGTGGCTTCAATGCTTTCACAACCTCTTTTGAGTTTTTCTTCTTGCTTAGATGTACTTCTGCCAACTCACCTCAAAAGAATAAGTTGCGTTTCTTTTTTTACCTTAAAAATGTTAGCTAGCGCTGTCTGGTGTAGCTCAGTGGATTGAGTGCTGGCCTGTGAACCAAAGGGTTGCCGGTTCCATTCCCACTCAGGGCACATGCCTAGGTTTTGGGCCAGGTTGGGGGCACGCGAGAGGCAACCACACATTGATGTTTCTCTCCCTCTCTTTCTCCTTCCCTTCTCCTCTCTCTAAAACTAAATAAATGAACTCTTTAAAAAAAAAAACAAAAAACCTTTTAGCTGAAGTCCTGAAATTGGCACGGATTGGCCTGAGACAGTGCCTATGATCATCTTTGAACGCTCTGGCCGAGAGTGATGTGCTAATATGCTAGGTCTTAGTGATAGGTTCACTACTAGATTCAGGGGTGAAATCATGCAGACTGAGGGTTGAAAAAAGGTGTTTCTCAAAGGAAAATGAGAAGGAAATGCTGGGCAGGTGAAAACAACAGCCATCTACTTTCTGTGCTTATCCCTAAAACCAAGGATTTTAATATGTAGAGATTATAGAGGAGGACATGCTGAATGGCGTGAGGGCATGAAGCTATAAAAGGGTGAGATTGTTTGGGGGAAGTAGTAGTGTTTGTGACAAGGTGTTGAGTGTGTGGTGGCTACTAGGGCAGAAAAAAGCTGGTGTCTTTTGGCCAGACAGCAGGCAGCCAACTGCTTGTCTAAGACACTTAGACCTTACTTGGCAACTAATGGGGAGTCCTTAGTTCAAATATTTCCGACAAATTTCTGCCCCTCCAGAATTATCAAGCAGAAGGGGAAAACAAATAATAAGAGGAAATGCCAGGAATGGAACCCAGGCAAAAGTTGACTAATGTGGGTCAGGTTAAAAATAATTCAGTCATAGGAGTGGCCCAGAAGCAGAAAATGGGGGCTGTCAGAGAACGGAGAGGAGGAGCATCAGTTCCAAAGGTGATGCCTGGGGTGGGTGCCCCTGGATGCCCTGACCTTCATCTACGGAGGTGGCACCTGCCAGCAGGCATCAGTGTGGAGACAGTGACTGTCACACACAGCAAGTCTCCGTTTTCCTGCCTCGTCCTCCTTTATCTGATGTATTTTAGACTCAGTTTTTCTCTAGTCTCCCCATTTCCTTTACAGATTTAGACAGAACTATTCATTCAATGGCTTTCATTCTGTTTTTTTCCCCAGCCCAATCACTTCCCTTTATCCCTTCAATAGATTCATCTCAGCATCATTTTTCCCCCTTTTGGACCTTGTGAAATAGTGTTGCCTTGTCTGTACAATAATTTCCGGTTCTGATATGCCCTATATCCTGCAAAACCCCGCCTGCCTCTCCCATCCTCTTTGACCACCTTCCTTGACCTGAACAAGCCCAGTTCTGGTCACTTCCCCTTGTCTTGTGAAAGCCTGCATATTCGTACAGTTTTACATTCATATGGATATCTGGTACCTCTAGCCATACACAAGTAACCTTGGACTGTATGTTCCTCATCAATATGAGCTAACATCTCACAGTGACATGAAAACCATGTTTATTTGATTTTTACGGGCAGACAATGTCTTATTTGCAGGGGGGACTTAGATTAGAAATCAGAGCAACTAGGTGAGGCACTCTGTAATTATAGGACATTTAACCTCTGTAAGGTGGGACGAATATTTGACTTGTCTGCTTCACAGGGGTGCTATGAGAGTTGACTAAGACAAATGAACATGACTTTTCAAATGGAAGTTCTGTGTAAATGTGAGGCACAGTAATGTGTTCAATAGATTCACAATGAGCGCCCCATTCAAATGCCAAGTGCACCTGGGGAGCAAAGTGCAGTCGGAGGGTACAGACTCGTTTTAAGAGCTACACTAAACATCTAAAATCTGACCACTTCTCTTCATCTGCAGGACTATCGCTCTGGCCTACACACTGCCGGCTCTCTTCTGGACAGCTGTAACCGCTTCCTAACTCTCTCTCTCTCTCTCTCTCTCTCTCTCTCTCTCTGCCCCCCTTTTCCCGCTCTTGCTTTCTTACGACCACTTCACAAAGCATCCATAGTAACCTTTGAAACGTGCAAACCGACTCACCACTCTCTTGCACTAACCCCTCTGCTGACAGGGCCCACATGGACAGCCCCATCGTTCACATCTCTACTCCAGGCTCTGGCCACACTGGCCTTTGCTCCTCTGCCCGGGACACTCCTTCCCTTCCCAGCACTTTTTTCCTCATCACCCGGGAAGGTCTCAGATAGCACCTGCTCTAAGAAGTCCTCCCTGAGCACCTACAGCAGAAGCTTGGAAAATAGCTCTGAGTAGATGCTCAGAAAATGCTTGTCAAATGAATGAATAAGCTGACACAGCATTCGCAGGTTGTTCCACTCGGCTACAGTGGCTCTAGCCTTTACAGTATCACATTTTCAAACTATTCAAAAGAGCTCCAGCTGGTTGTCAACTTCCAGGTTTTATTCCACAGTGAAACAGCAATGCTGCTGCTTTAATGTTGTCTTAAATGTTTCTTAAACATCAAATGTCTGTCTCTTCGGCAGAAGCTCACTTTAGCAGTACGTGTAGTGAGTATCCAGTGACTATTTAGTGTGCAGCCATTGCAAGAAGTCCAAAGCTTTGAAGCATCTCTGTGATTTAAAGTCAGATGAGCCAAATACAAACATGAAAAACGAAGGCTTTCAGGTGGAGGCTAGGCCTACCTGTTCCTTTTCTCCTAAATAGCTGTTGATAGATGATTCCGAGGCAATGGATTGATTCCATGAATCCTGGTTCAATCAGATTCCTAATAGGTTCATAACTGCTCTTCCTTTTCCATCAAGAAGTTGTGCCACTTCTCATGCTGTTCCAAACATTGCTCGTGAACACCCATAAAATTCACTAAATTCAAAACACTTGCAGCATCCGCGAAGGTATCTGTTTCTTCAGCAGTTGTACAGTGGAATTGCGTTGTTCTGGGAACTCTGTTTGAAAGTCAGAGGCAGAGCTGCCCTTGGAGTCACTTTATGCCGCACCTGAAGGGCAGGCACCCAATTTCGTGCTGTCATAGAATCCTGCAGGTGCTTTTATGAGTCCCTCTAACTCTTTTTTAGTCAGAGCTTCTCATCGATCTGAAGTAACTGCATTTTCCCTTGAAGGATGTCTTCGTAGCCATCATTACCTATGTGTTTGGCTACCTCATCAGTGCCTTCTGGTTCTTCCTCAGTGCTGGAAAACCCCTAAGATAACCCACAGTATTTCTTCAGTCTTTATCGGCATGCATTGGCTGTCTCATTCTTTGACTATCACTATCATTTTTTTCCTTATCCACCACAATTGATTTCTCATAAATTCCATGCATATGAATTAAACGCATGGCTGATACAGCTCCATGGTAACAGAAGTAAAAATGACTCAGTAGTGTAATTCAGGTTTCCTAAGGCGTGACTGGCCTGGAGGCACACAAGCAACATCCATAAAAATCATGCAAATCCCAGGGACTCTCACAGAACTACACATTTCCATCATGTGGTTTTCAGATATTCCCGGGAGTGTGAAGAGAGGGAGCTCAGGTCTGCCGCCTGCACACACTGGTCCCAGCCTGGAAGGCCTTCACCCCTAGGGAAGCACTGTCAGTGGGTCCTGTCCCTCCCACCAGCTCTCCAGGAAAGGTGTGTGCCTGGCATCCCCACTATAGTTACTTAAGCAAGTTTCACATTTTTGAGAATTTATCTGTCGTCCACCCATTCACCCATCTCCTTGTTTTATAATGATCTCCAAATATGAGTTTTTAAAAATACAGTAGAAGTTGGACACATCACCTCTCTACAACAATGCATTCCTTCCCTTGACTATTCATGTCTTCATTCCCTGTACAAGGAGGCTCTCCTTTGAGATACTTCCTAAACTCAACCAGACCTGTCTCCTCAATGTGTGGACATGTACAGTTGGAGCAGGAGGTTTGTGTAGGAAGTTAGTTACACACAGTCGGACAGAGGTCTGTGGGTGCCAGGGTAGGTGCCAAGGAGCCATTGACTACTTTGGATCAAGGGCGCAGCAATGAAAGCTGCATTTCAGGAGTATTCCGATCTTCTCATCTATTATCCTTTTCTATTTTAGAAAACCAAGACACTATCACTCCCAGAGCTAAGTAAAAGATGTGAGCCAGGTAGGGAGTATTCTTAACGGAAGCATTTCCTGAAAGGACAGAGCATCTGAGGTCAAGCTCTGGGGGAAGAGTTGGACCAAAGGGAGGAGGGTGGTCACAGACAGTGAAATATCTGGACTTTGGTTTCTCACCCGCTGTTGCAAAACTAGAGCCATTTTATTTCTGAACAGGCTCATGGGAGCCCTGGCCTGACCTCAGTCAGGGTGTTCTCAAACACGATGTGGCTAGCACAGTAACCTGACAAGCACTGGTTTATTTAAAGAGCTTGGCGGGTCGCTTGGCCTCTGAAGGAACCCCTCAGTCATTTGTGAGGGAACAGAGTGACCTGTCGGAACTTCCCTTGGCAGCGGTTTAGCAGCTTCAGGTAGAAGTTTACTGCTTTGAGCTGGGAGCTACAGGGAAACTTCTGTAAAGGAGAGCATGTAAAACGTAGTTTCCATTAAGGTATTAGGGTGAGCAGGCAAGCACTTCGAAACAACGCTCATTCATTCAAGAGAATCGAGAGAGTGGAGAATTTCACCAGAAAACTAGAATCTTTTAAAAAATAAAATGGGAATTCAAAAAATGACGTAAAAATGCAGTATCAGAAATTATGAACTCAATAGATGGGTTTAACAGCAGGCTCAGCAGATGATAAGAAGAGGAAATGCAAATACAGGTCAATAGAAAATATTCCTGGAGTGAGTGCATTGTGAAGTATTCATTCAATGGAATCCTTGCAGCGAAACAACCCCCTTCAAATATAACCACTGATGCATGCAACAAACGGAATACCTCTTGAAGAAATTGTGTGAGCAAAAGAAGCAAATTACGAAAAGGTAGATAGTATATGATTTCATGTATATGAAATTCAGGCACAGGTAAAAATCTACAGGTGACAGATGTTGAAGTGGCTTCTTCCGAGGCACAGCTGTTGACCAGGCATGAGAAAACGTTCTGGGGTGACAGAAGCATTCCTGAACTCGACCTGTGTCATGGTTGCATGGGTGTGTGATACATCTGTAAACTTTATTGTGCTATACACCTAAGGTTTGTGTACTTCACCGTGTATAAGAAATAGCTCAATTAAAAAAAAATTCCGGCAAAGATATTTTTCCCAACTTCTGTTGTTTACTCTTTCTCACCATTTTTTAATCCTCACACGAAAATGGTTATTGATTTTAGAGAGAGAGGAAGGGCAGGGGGAGAGAGAGAGAAACATCCATCAGTTTCTTCCTCTACACGCCCCTACAGGGAACTGAACCTGCATCCTAGGTATGTGCCCTGACCAGGGATCGAATCTGCAACCTTTTGGTGTATGGGGTGGCACTCCAACCAACTGAGCCACCCAGCAAGGGCACGCTCTCACCTTTTGCACTCTGGAAGGAAGGCCCCTTGATGTTCTTAGTTACTTCTATGCTTGCGGGAAAACCTGTCAAGGAGGAGGGAGCCTTGAACGCCTTCAGGAGGCTGTGGAGGGCATAGCATGGGTGGCTGCCCTTGGACGTGAGAAAAGTCAGCTCTTCTTGGGAGAGCATTCACCCTGGAGTCTGGAGGAACACAGTCCAGACCTCAGCTTCCTGGTGAGTAAACAATCCTCTTCAGAAATATTAAGATGATGGAAGGGAACACTTCGAGGATCCTGGAAAACTTTGGCAAAAAGTAGTTTAAAATTTTTTGTCATTAAAAAGATGTATAAAGGGTGGGGCACAAGTAGGTTTACAGTTGTGAGTACATGAAACTGAGTTTATGCTTGTGTTGCTATGTATTTTTGTATCATTGTCCATAGGAACAACTGCAGACCTACTTTGGCCCCACCCTGTAGAATGCATCTAATGTCAGGGTCTGCCAGTCCTACTATGTGCAGTGAAGGGATTGAAAAGGGATCATTGCAGCCTAATTGGAAAACACTTCTCGTATTCCCATGCAAGGAGTCAGGCAGAGTTTAGCATGTACCAGAAGAGCAGCAGGAGGCGGGACGGCTGAGAGGGAGGAGCCCATGGGGACGTCAGCAGCACAGGCCACCTCTGCTCACTCCTATTACTTTGCCAAGTTGCACTGGTCACACCTGCCAGTCTTTCCCTGCTCTTCTAGTGTGTCCCTCTAAGGGCAGATCAAACCACCGTAACAGTCCGTCCACAGTGAGGGTGAGATGAATGAGGAGCTAGGCTTCACTTCACCAGCCTTCAGCTGGGGTTGTGGGAACGCATTAGGTCTCTGAGTGGGCGGTACAGGTCCTCAGGATGGACCTGGTAGAACTGGCTTTGAGAGAAGGAAGACTGAGCCTTTGTGGCCAAGCTCAAAGGAAGCTGTAGAGTCCCTGGGGAGTTGTGGCCCTTTTAGTTACTAGAGACCAGTCCACATTGTGAGCCAGACCAAATTTGTGGATAGTGCCCTGGCCAGCGTGGTCAGTGGGCTGGGGGTTGTCTCGTGGACCAAAATGTCACCGATTCCATTCCTGGTTGGGGCACATGCTTGGGTTGCAGGTTCGGTCCCTTGGGGGGCATGCAGAAGGCAACCAATCGATGTTACTCTCACATCAGCATTTCTTGCCCTTTCTTCCTCCCTCCCTTCCCCCTCTCTAAAAATCAAAAATAAAATATTTAAAAGCACATTAAAATTGTTTTGGAGAGCTTCCTTTTAAAGCCGTCACAGCCTTCTCATTTTTACACGTGTACAGTCGGCTAACATTTTCCAACAGCTTCCATTGTGGGCAGAGCGAAGGAGAAGTACACTTATGCGCACTCCTGGTTATTCCTCATGAAAGCCTCGAAGTGCATTGGCATCTCAGTGAGCATGTCTGTGTTGGATGTCCAGGGGGCCAGGTGGACCCAAGGCCCCTTCCACTGGATGGGCCCCTAGGAAGGGCCACAGCTCTCTGACTCTGGCAGCTGCACCGTGCTGAGCTAGGTGGGGAAACCGTGGCTCGGAGGCCGCCCCTCTTCCAGGGCCCTCGTCTCTTTGCCCACAGGATCAGGCTCATCTGGGACTAAGGTCATTCGTTCTACCATGAAACCTCAGGTGTAAGTAACCCTCTAGATCTGAGAAGGTAGCTTCTCATTCTGAATTACTTACAACTGATCAAAAGAAGAAAATGTTATTCTAATGGCTCAAATTTCTTGTTTCTTAGTGAGGAGGTACGTGGAACAGAAGATAAAAAAGTGAGTCAACATATTTTCCTTGTTTGAACATTGAAACCTCAGTTCAATTAGGATGGAATTAGATTATGGTGGGAGATGGAGCAGGCCTTTATCTGGGTAGGGCCGTGCAATTAGGCCAAGAGACAGAGATAAATTGACGCATCCATCCGTCCACCCACCCAATTAACACTTATTGACTATACACATGTGTCAGACACTGTTCAGGCTCTGAGGGTTCTCTGCTGACAAGGGAGACAAAGACTTGGCTTTCACAAAGCCTACATTTTAGTTGGAGAGACAGACAAAAAGAAAGTCCAAGCAACACTTCTTTATAGTGGTGTGTGCTAAAACTAAAATAAAAGTGGAACTTCCAGCCAAGATGGAGGCATAGGCAGACACACTGTGCCTCCTCGCACAACCAAAAGAAGGACAACAACAAATTTTAAAACAAAAAACAACCAGAACTGACAGGAAATCGAACCGGAAGTCCGACAACCAAGAAACTAAGAAACATACATCCAGACCGGTAGGAGGGGCAGAGAGGACTCCAGAGGTGGGGCAGCGGCTGGCGGACCGGGGAAAGACGCAGCTGGCCGGGAGAGGTGGCGGCTGAGGACCGGGCGTCCCACTCCCTTGTGAGGATAAACGGGGAGGAACAACTGGGGAGCGGGACAGACCCCGCAACCCAGAGTTCCAGCGGGGAAATAAAGCCTCAAAGCCTCTAATTGAAAACTCCTGTGGGGGTTGAGGCGGCGGCAGCGGGAGAAACTCCTGGTCTCACAGAAGAGCTCGTTGAAGAGACCCACAAGGTCCTAGAGTGTACACAGCCCTCCCACCTGGGAACCAGCACCAGAACCAGCACCAGAAGGGCCCAATTGGACTGTGGGTAGTGCGGAAAGTGACTGAAAACCGGCAGAGAGCAGAGCAACCACCATTGTTCCCTCTCGGTCCCCTCCCCCACAAACAGCGTCACAACACAGCGACGTGGCCGCCCTGCCCTGGTGAACACCTAAGGCTCTGCCCCTTACTACGTAACAGGCGCGCCAAGACAACAAAAATGGCCCAAATGAAAGTACAGATCAAAGCTCCAGAAAAAATACAACTAAGCGATGAAGAGATAGCCAACCTATCAGATGCACAGTTCAAAA
>VMDR010013774.1:0-24499 GCA_007922815.1 Macrotus californicus | reverse complement strand
CATTCACCCCCAAACTTCAAATCAAATAAATATTAATTTTTATTTTCTTCTAATTCTTTTATGGTTCTTTCTTTTTTAACAAATGAACATTTTAATGTGTATGAAAATTACTTTGGTAAGCATCTAACCTTATTTCTCCCCAAAAGCCAATGAATAGGATCAGGGCCACTAACTAAATAAGCCTTCCCTTTCCTACTTATTTAAGATGCCAACTTCTTTAAATATAAACATTTTTATACCGACTATGATCTGTACATGGGATAGCTATTCTGGTGTTATGTTTTGTCTCTCTAGTTTTGCACCACCATCAGATTGTCTTAATTATTAATTAAATTCACTCTGTAATTTATCAACTAAACTAGGATGCTTTTGCAAGTGAATCATACCTGGATGACAGGCACAGATCTGGGCCCTGGGGTACCCTAGTTATTATGGGTTTATGATAAATTTTCATTTCTGCTAAAATAAGAGTTCCATCATGATTTTTATTTTCAAAATTTGTCACTCTTTTCTCAAAAATATGCAGAATCAAGCATTGGTGGGATGAATATCTAGGAAGTATTTTTGAATGACTCACAGATGTCATATGAAATGGTTTGTTCAATTTAAATGAAATTAAGTTGATTTTGATTTTTGATTTTTTGGTATTTGTCGACTCTCTCTGTGAGTTCTCATTGCTTTCCACTTGAAGTTCCATGCAATTGAGAGACACTCTGTGGGCGGTCAGCTGGCTTAATGCCATCTCTCTTTTCCTGTGATTCTGCAGTTGGCCTTTTGCTCAGTCTTTCCTCAGTACCTTCTAGCTAACTGTCATTCCAGGTACCACTCACATCTCTCACTTCATAGCCACCATTCCACTTCCTCATATGATTTACCTGCTGTAGTCGTCCTCATGGCTAATTAGTACAGAATAAAATGTAACAGTTGTGTTACACTTCATGTCAGATATTTCAGTTCGGTTATTCCCCAAAGTTATGAATCCAAAATCTGTGAATTCCTGTCCATATGATCAGAGGTCCAAGCCAAGTTGCAGGCAGAGAAACATAGGCCTCTTTCCATAAATCCAGAAAGCAAGAAGTTGGCTGGAGTCCCACATGGGTTCTCACTGTGGCAGGAGGCAGGCCTGTTTTTAATTTAATTAATTTATTTATTTTGCAGCATTTATTCCCTGCCAAGTAAAATGCTGGCTGACACAGGGTCTCCAAGGCCATCATAATTCTTCTCCATCAAGCATTCTGAAATGCCCCTTTTGTCCCTTATAGAAACAATGTTATAAATCTCAGGCCTCCAGGGTCATAATACACAACACCGTATACAGGGAGCCGATCCACAAATGTCTGTTGAAAAAGTTTTGAATGACTTTCCCCCCAGTGATCTTTAAAACAAAGTATGCCCTCAGGCTTTGTGTTTGCCATTTTTGATATTAATTTTTAACTTGGATTTGCTAATAAAAACATTTTGATAGAGCTCTGGCTGGTGTGGCTCAGTGGATTGAGTGCTGGCCTGAGAACCAAAGGGTCGCTGATTCGACTCTCAGTCAGATCACATGCCTGGGTTGAGGGCCAGGTTTCCAGTGGGGGGCTCACAAGAGGCAACCACACACTGATATGTCTCTCCCTCTCTTTCTTGCTCCCTTCGCCTTTCACTAAAAATAAATAAATAAAATCTTTAAAAATAAAACCATTTTGGTAGAGAAGTGAGACACCACAGACCCTACAAGGACTTAAAGAAGGTTCTGGTGGATAATCCTTGGGCTTCTTTCTAAAAACTAGGATTTGGGGCCATGACCTTATTTGTACTTATCCTTGGCCCCTTGTTCCTCTTTTCCTATTCTTGGTTCTAGTTCTCTCTATATGGAAGCTAGGTGTTCTCCCTGCCTTCTCCCCTTTGTATCTTTTTCCTAGATCACTTCCTTGCTTTCTGCTTAGATATGACCCATATCTAGATAAAATATCTTTTTCTTTTTGCAGCACAGCTTCCCATAGTCCCGTTTCCTTTTTTTTTTTTTTTTTTGTATTTAGGATTCACACGTTAAAGGCCATCATATCTGGCTTTACAGACTCCCTGTTCTACTTTACAATGGCCAGGTTGAGGAAGTTCCCAAGTTACAATTCTGTGTATCCAAACTGCCTTTGCTAGTAAGTTGTTTGGAACTTGGAACAAATTTTTCCAGCCAAAGTAGTCTCTAACTGGTGTTTATAGTTCCCAGTCCAGCCTACAACAACTTACTCAACATACCACACATTCGTTGAGTCAAGCGTTTGCTAAGTGCTGGTGGTTGAGAATGTTTTCTGTTCACCAGGTTGCCCTTCAACATCCTGTGCTATTTGAGTTGAGCTGTTCACTCCCCTGACCTTGTTCTCATATGTCATCTGTGAGGTTTTTGCTTGTTCTGGTAAACATGATCTTTCTGTGGTACCAGCTTTGCAAGTTGTAGTCCTCTGTACACAGTTCATCTGTAAGGCACCACAGCAATTTTCTGAACACCCAGGTGAAACAACAATAATTGTCCATGTTGATCAAAATTTAGGCACATCGCTAGGAAGGTTTGAGGCACACCAGGCTGTTGTGGCTTATGGGATGAGGTCCATGGCATAGGGAATAAAATATAATTAAAACATGATCTTCAGAGAGAGCAGGACTTTTTTGATGGTAGGGGCAGGCTGTCACTCAGGTTGTTTCCTGGAATAAGGTTCCTAGTTGGCATACAGAAGCTGAATGAGTGAATGAATAGCAAAGGGTTACAGGCAGTCATTCGGGCACTTGTACTCAGTGTTTCCTACGGGTTTGAAGCATGCAGACTTCACATCGCAGTATTTCCCTTCTGTGTGGTCACCAGGCCCAACTCTGAGCATGTCTGTGACCTCATTTTGCTGTGCAGGGTTCGGAGAGAGCAAAGTCTTCATGACATTGTTTTACTTTACATCTTTCTCTTTTGCCAAAGAGAGGCTTTGCCAGTGGAGGCTTTATATTTAAGCTTTGAAAAACTACCGCAGGAGGCCAAGAAGCCTCTCATCATTTTAAATATTTTTTGTTTCCTGTTTCAATCAAAAGGTGCCTAGGAAAGGTCCCAGGCCAGATATACACCACCATTCTTGGACTCTGGGGCTGCCTGCACTCTCGGATAGCTTTGGGGTTCAAATTTTAGAACAAATGTTTGTCTTGGCAGTGAGCCTGCTTTCCACAGGGGATGGGGTGGATGGGTGTGGGCTGCACTTCCCTGCAGCCTCTTCAAACGAATCCAAGGGACAGAGAAGGACGGCGCTTAGTACGGAACTCCCTGGTATGGTTCTGTAAGGCCTGTGGATGCTAGGGTCCTTTAGTTGGCTCCTCATCCTCCTTCAGGTGGGCCACCCACCTGAGGGCCAGTCCCAGGCAGGAGAGCATCTGCAGAAGAACCCAACCGTGGCGCGCCGGTGGGGGGCGCTCTCCCGTGGGAACGGCCGGACGCCTAGGGCAGGGCGGGGCAGGGCGGGGCAGGGCGGTGGCGCGGCCCCTCCGCCCCCTCAGCTCCACCCCTCGATCTGCCAAACTTTCCTCGGACTCCGGACGCGTCGCAGCGGCTGCTGGAAGGGAGGCGCGCCGCCGCCACCCGCCGTGTCCTCCGCTGCTCCTCGCGCCCGGCGGGAGCCGGGCACCTGGTCGCCCCGTCGCGCAGGGCCCGAGGGCATGCGGCAGCCGCAGCGGCCCCCGCTCCCGGGCTCGGCGGCGCGGGCAAGCGTGAGCGGTGAGTGGGGCGCCAGGCACCGGGAGGGTTCCCGGGGCCTCAGCCGCCCGGGGCGCGCGTGGGGAGGCCGGCATGGTGGGTCCTCCGCAGGGCCCAGCTTTTCGGGGTTGTCTGACGTCTATCTAGCCCGGGACCCGGACCCACTCCAAGCACCTGGGACAGGACCCTCCGGGCGGAGTGTAGCGCACCTTGCCCTTTCCCACTTTTTCCCGGGGAGTGAAAAGCAATCGGGATGCCAAAGCCTCCTTGCGTCCGCCCCTGCTCCGGGCTGGTGGGCAGAGCGCTGCGAGCGCCGCGAGGCTCCGCTCTGCTTTTGCACAGGTGCGTCTTTTCCAAACTCTGCCTCACCGCCGTCGATGGGAAACAGGTTTTCCCGCGGATGTAACCTGTACTCTTGGTACGATGGCGTGTCCCGGAACAGCACGAACCATGCAAAGCATCTAAAAATTCGGGGAATAGTTATTATTAACTAGTAACACTGTTGGGAGGTTGTGCTTTGTGAGTAAGGGAAGGTCCCTGTGGCAGACAAAAGTGCTTTGTTCAGTAGCAATGTTACTTTATTGCTTTCCCACAGCAGGCTGAGACTACCCAAAATCGCTTAGAAATTTCTCATGCATGTAATTTGAGGAGTGACTGGGTGACTGTGAGTATTGGAAACAATTTAACCTTACTAGGGTAATCATTAAAACGGCCCTCCAAAGTATTTGTAGGTCAGTTTTGGAGTACCTAATTTCCACGATATGGCCCCCCTCCCATAATTTGTTGTTACATTTACCTCCTCACCCTTGCCACCCAGTGTATATTACCTGGTGTGGGAATGTTACTTTAGAAGCTAAGGGGTGCCTAACTTCTCACCTTTCCTACTTGTTTTTTGTTGTTGTTGTTGTTGGAGAGTAAAGTAAGTGTTAGCCACAAACAGATGGTCCCTTTATAAGTAGGTTATTATTTCATGCACTGCACTGCATTTCATCAATGCATGACCTTTTGTATTGCTGAGGTTGTTGGGTTTTCAATAGTTGCTATCCCTGCTCTCCACAACACATTGGATCCACTTCTGTGTGGTCTGAGTCCAGTGAGTAGAATTTTCCTCCCCTATCCCCGCCCCCACAGAAGTGATACAGTTAGAAACATACAACCTTGGCTCTGTTCGCTGGCTTGTCTAAACAAACTGGGCTATTCTAAAAAGACCAGCAAGCACACCCTGCCAGTGAGGCTTATGTATTTGAGATAAGCTTCTAGAGTTGTCTTTTGTGCCTTGAGTGTGGGACCCAGTGTCGTGGCCACAGTGTCTGGATATCTGACCATCTGGACTTGACTTGCACTGATGGTCACTACCACATAACTGGAAAAATAGATCATTTAGGTACATTTTCTTGTTTTGTACTTTTTGTCTTTAGAATTCAAAACTATGTAACTTTGCTTTAACTACAAATGACACACCCTCTTTTCTAAATCTGACAAATGGGTAAAATCAACTACCAGACTCTTAGATCGGATCTATTTTAGGTATCTGGCTGTTGTACAAGGTGTTTGCTGGAACAGATCTCTGTGTTTTCTATGAATGAAGTCTGAAATGACAGCACCAAAATACGTGATAGTAGTGTTTTGTGTATGGTCATCAGAACGTGTGTGAGTCTACAACGTGTTCGTTCTCTCATTTTTCTAAAACACACACATCCTCAGGAACAAACACTCACACATCATTGTAGCCGGGCAGCAACCAAGTCACACACCCTCAGAGTCATGTCCACATGCCTACGGCTGGCTGCTTCTCTCCCAGGTTTTCCATCTTCCTGCGGAGGAGCAGAAATCCACCATAACTTAAGCCCAACCTCTTATTTCTTTGGGCTGGGGCAAGGGGAATCACTGTAACTCAAATGGGAATTACTATAGCTTAAATTACCCATTAGCCATTCTCCTGGGAGTATACATTAGTTCAAAATGCTTTCTGACCTGTGATTATACCCAACAGGGTGGTTAACTCTGATTGCAAGCTTCTAAATGGCAGAGCCCAGGCCCTAGGCATTATGAATGTGGTAGGAGGAGGAGAGCAGAGCTCTGCAGTCAGACCCGCCTTTGTTCCAGGCCAGGCTTTGTGACCTCGGGTACATTGCTTCGCCTTGCTAAGCCTTCATCTCCTTGTCTGCAAAAATGTAGTTTATACCTACCTCCCAAGATTAAAAGAGAAAAGCCCTTAGTAGGTCTCTGATAGACAAAGCACTCCTGAAATGCCGGTTGCCTTCTCTTCTAGGTCAACATTAAAGGACTGACATTTCTGGAAGCATGGGGGCAAGTGTACATTGTTCTGGCAAAAAGATAGATCCCCAAGCTGTAGGTGACTTGGAGAAGTTCTGCACACTTTCCTTACTTGCTTCCCTCCTTCCTGGCTGTGGTCCTTTTGCTCCCTTCCTCCATCATTCCTCCTGCAGGAACTGAGCCACCTCTTCTCTGGCCTTGCTGATCCTTTGTCCCTTGTACTGGATTCTGTGTGTATGTGAGAGAGTCCCTTGGAACTTTGTCCTGCTGTGGATGGAAAGCCCTGGAGTCTGTGCTTTAATAATGCTGGGTTAGAGAGGCGATTGGAGTACAGGGGTCCGGGTTCTAATCCCAGCCCCACTTCTGTGTGTTCTTATGACCTTAAATACATTGTTTGTCATCCTCAAATCAGTTCTCTCATTTACACAATGGGGGTAATAATTCCTTTTCTTCCTACCTGTGTGGGCTGTTCTTGGGTCCCAATAAGTCATGTATGAGAAAGAGCCTTGCACCCCTTGAGGGCCATACAGACATTGGAATTAAAGATGCAGGCCCTCCAGATGGAGGACACACAGGCAGGCTGTCTGGGGTGACAGGACTTCCATGTGGGTGCCGGCTGTGCTAAGTGCACATGGCTGCTGTCCTCTGATGTCGAGGAGACATCAGGGAGGAAATCCTGCCAGAGGTTGAGACCCTGCTCTGTGGGGAATACAAAAGGAAGGTACATTTCAGGACTGAGATTATCTAATATGTGTAATCGAAGACACAGGGCAAAGTTCCAAAGAAGCTTTATTTCCCTCTTAGAGTTACCTGAACTGTCTGCTCATCTCAGTTCTTCGGGGACAAAAACCAAGAGCTAGCTAACCAGCCAATACATGGGTCCGAGGAGAGTGGTTGGTGATGGCAGTCCTCAGACGTTGACGTGGGAAGCCCTGTGCCAGCCTCCCTGCCTCGTGCCTCTGGCTAACTTGGGCCTCTGCTGTTCACTCTGCAAAGCACTAAAAGGCATTTCCCCTCTCAAACAATTAAGCTAATTATTTCATTTGATCTGAAAGGCATGTGTTGCTGTCTGCCTGGTGAGCCAGGTGAGTAGGAGCCAGTGTGAGGAAGGTTCTGATTTCCTGGGTTGTCCCCACCCCCTTCACTGGACAGGCTGATTTCCTTCTCATTCCTCCTGGCCTCCTCTGCAGTGCCTGGCCCCCAGCCTCCTCTCCTGTCCACCTGTTGCCTTGAACGCCTCCCTTGCTTGTGATCCCAGCAAGGTCCGGGCCCCATGGACCTTGCCTATTCTCAGATGTGAATCATTCACACACCTCAGGCTGGGCCAGGCGGGGTGTCACTCTGGAAATCAGCCCGCCCAGTACAGCCTACCTTACCCCTTCCAAAGGAGGTTTGTCAGGCCCCCCAGTTCCTCATCAGCTAGTCCGTATACCTTCATTCTTCCTGGGACATTAGGTGGCAGGTTTTACTTGCCTTGGCCTTGACTCAGCCATATGCAAATTCAGTGGTATCATCAAGGGGTGGCTTGGCAGGTGGCAGGGCTGGGTTGGGTTGAAGGGCACGTTAGCCCATCCATAAGCTGTACCACTTTGCCCAAAGGCCCTCCCAGCGTGAGATCTATAAGCTGCTGTGTTAATGCAGCCTGAAGCAGTCCCTTGGGGTCTGAGCCTTCCCCTGAGTCGCCCCAAAGCTCCTCCTCTGCAGAGATTCTGGAGCTGCCTCAGGATGAACTCAGACTAGGTAGCTCAAAGGTGTGCTGTGGAGCCAGTCAGAGCCTTTTACTCCCTAAGGAGAGCTAGAAATCCAAAGGTAGGTGCAGAGTCTGTGGACGTAATTAGTAATTGAAGACCGAAGCAAAGGATAGCGTTGTATCATTGCCTCCTTGCCCTGGTTGATTTTTAATAGGTCAGTTCTTTGAACGGGGGCTTTTTTTCTGCCCTTGGACTAAACTGTAGCATGGATCTAGCAAAGAGAAAATAAGTATAATCCTTTTCTTTATCTCCATGGCATTTAGATTTGTCAGCATTCATCAAAGAAAAAGAACCAATAGAATATATAAGTTATTTATATAAAATATGTTATATTTATATATATATATATAGAGAGAGAGAGAGAGGGAGAGAAGGAGAGATTGATTTATTATAGAAATTCGCTTTTGAGATCATGGAGGCCAAGAAGTCCCACAATCTGTCATCTGCAAGCCAGAGAACCAGGAAAGCTAGTGATGTAGTTTAGTCTGAGCCTGAAGGCCTGAGAACCAGGAGCACAGATGTCCCAGCTCAAGCAACATGGCAAATTTGCCCTTTTACCTTTTTGTTCTACTCAGGCCCTCAGTGTATCACAGGAGGCTACCCACATTGGTGAGGGTGTTCTTCTCTACTCAGTCTGCTGATTCAAATGCTAATCTCTTCCTTGAACACCCTTAGGCACACCCAGATAATGTCCTACCAGCTATCTGGGCATCCCTGAACCCAGTCAAGTTGGCACATACAACTAATCATTGCATGACTAAATCAGGAAATTGAATTGGTACCACACTACCGTCCAATCCACAGAGCCCATTCACATCTCATCAGTTGTCCCCCAAAATGCCTTTTTCCCTGTCTGACCTGGATCCATGTTAAGTTTGTCATGTCTCTGCTGGAACAGTGCCTCAGACTTCTCCTGTTCCTAAAGTCCCTGCAGTTGCACAGGCCTTAGATTATAGCTCTTACATCTGTAGGATGACTCAACCTGAATCTAGCAGGCATTTCTTCAGAACCAGACTCAGGGCACATGTTCTTGGCAGGAATATGTACTCTGCCCTTCTCAGCACGTAACATTAGAGGGTCCAAAGTGTCAACCTGTCCCCCCACTGGAATATTGGCCTTGGTTGCCAGCCTATGCTGGTTTCTGCCAGATCTTCTCACCTTAAATTCCCCATTTTCCGGCTGGAAATGTATACCAGTAAATTTGTAGGAAAGTATTTTAAGGTTATGCTAATAGCCTGCTCCTCATTAAAAAGCCTTATCATATTGATGACTTATGCGTGAATCAGCCACCTCTCTGAAGGCCGCCAAATAGTGATTCTTTATTGCCATCACTCCTACACTTGTTAGTTGGCATTCTGATCTAAGGAAAAACTTTTTTCTCCCTCATTTATTTATTAACTTATATTAGGAAATATTCATGGATTTCCTTCGTATTCAATATGTTGACATCTGTTACTGTCACTGTTTATTTTGATGGTCACATGGTCCTCAGTTTGGCCCATGGGAGCCCCTTTGAACTGGCCCTTTGACATCCTGTATCCTTTTGACATCCTTGTCCTTCACTGAGCACTTTAAACAATTTCTGGCACTACAGGATATTCCAGACTTATCTTGCACTTTCCCTCACTCAGTAATCCCTGTCTTTTGGTAGAGAATGATATTTAGAAACCAAGATACGGAAGGTTGATGGGCCCATTGTTACTGGGGTGTCATTGCCTCAGGTCTTTGAGAGAATAGAGCTAGGAAATATAAACAGAAACACTTATAAATTTTTCTACATGAGGCCATGTATTATAAAATCATTTGTTCATACTAATAGTGTACCTCCAATTCCAACCCAACACCCAGGGGTCTTTCTGTTCTTTCCCTGATATCTTTGTACATTTCTTCTCTGGGAGTTGGAAACTTGATCCCGTTATCTTTAATATTTGTACCTATTTGCTGTGTCTACCTCCCTTCCCACTGCCTCTTGTCCTTGGCTGCTTGGCCTGCCAGCATATGTGTCTTGTCAGCCTCATTATCTGCCTCCTGTCCCTCCAGCTCATTGCTCTATGTGGCTTCCCAGCCAAGCTGTCCAAGGCTCCCTGCAATTCCCCAAACTCCCTCCCATCATATTGCATTCTCAGCCCCGTGCTTATGCCTCAGTTGTGGGAAGGGAAGGAAAGAGAAGGCAAAGAGAGAAGATAGGAATGAGAAAGGAAGCAAAGATAGAAATAGCATGTACATTTTTAAATTGCCCTTCCCAAAAGTTGTATCAATTTTTGTGCTCACCAGCATGGTACGAGAGTGCCATTTTCCCTCCACCCTTGCCAACACTGAACTTTATCCACCTGTTTAAATGTGGTCAGTCTGATCACACTTACTTTTGTCTCTCTTACTGCCCGTGCCATACTCAACCCTGTGTTACATTTTGTTCAGTGTCTCACTGTACCCTGTTGATCAGGATTTCTCAGCCTTGGCACTGCTGACATTAGGCTGGACAGTTCTCTGTTGTGGGTCGTCCTGTGCATTGTAGCATGTGCAGTGACATTGCTGGCCTTTACCCCCGACATGCCAGTAGCACCCCTCAGTCATGCCTACCTCAGATATCTCCAGGTATTGTGAGATGTCCCTGGGGAAAGTGGAGGGTTAGCCCTGGCTGAATATCCACTGCTGTAGATTATGAACTTCCTGGGTGCATTTTATATGTTTACACATGTTTTTGTATACCTTTCCTTCCCCTCCTATAGTGAACAGTGGGAAAATGTTACCTGGACAGGGATGACAGGAATCAGTGGCTGGGCAGAATCCACTGTAATGGGCCAGTGGATCTTGCCCATGACATGTATGCAGCTCTCTACATATGCCAAATCCATGAACATCCAACAGAGGGAAAGGGACAGCAATGCCAGCAAGGATCGCTACTAGGTCCTTACTAGTTTTTCTCTGTTAATTTCCAGTCTGATTTCTTATAGGCAGATAAGGTTGATGGGAAAAGTAGCATGCGTAAGGAGAAGGTGTTTCTTAAATTACATCATTGCACCTACTAGAAGTAAACCAGTTGCTTGCTTTTTCCTCTGAGCTTTCTCTAAAACAGGCAAACTGACTAATTGTTGCCATTTTCTATCATGTACTTAGAGTTTTATTCTGTCATTTTTATTTGATTATGTGAACTTTTCCCCCATAAACTCTTGTCATAAATTCTAAGTAGAGATACACTTACAAATTTTTATTGACATTTACCATAATCATATTGTATTTCTTCTAGAATCCGTAAATGTTTGTAAGAGGCATTAATGTTGTTATAGAGGACAAATCTGCACATTTCGCTCTCAGGGGGAAATAGAATTAACCACTGAAAAAAGGCCACAGTGGTCGGTGTGGTGGCAAGAACCCTGGGCCGGAACGATGACAGCTGGCCAGAGTGAATTAGTCTGCTTTTCTCCTCTGAAAAACAGAGTGCTGCCCCGCCCGGCTCACCGTGGGAGCCAATGGAAAAAGAGCTGTGAACTCACTTTGAAAGTCATGCAGTGGTATGTCAGTGAAAATATTTTGGGGGATTACTCTAAGATCCACATGGACTGAGAGTCTAGAGGAAGTATAATAATAGAATCAGAAGGTTAGACCCGAGGCTTTCAACTCAGCCAGCTTACCTCCTTTTACACGTATTCATCCAGGACTGAAAGTTTTCGGTAGCGGTGAGAGACACCAGCTAATGACTCTGGGCAGGGTGGTGGAGGGGAGAAGGCCTTGGCTTCGGGGTGATTATGCCAGGGACCCACCTATCCTGAGGGAGGGTGTTTCCCACTTTGGTCTCCCCTCCCTGGTAATCTCTGTTGGCACCCTCTCTCCCCTACCTTTTGGGAACAGGCTTGCTCTTCTGCCCACTGGACTTGCCTGACGACTCTGGACCCGGCAGTGAACCGAGGGCTTTACATCGGCTGTATCCTTCCCTTTGTCCCAATAACCAACAAGTTAGAGTAGGTCTCCCTTTTGCAACAGAGGAAATTGAGTCTCAAAGAGGTTAAGTAACTTCCCTCAAGCCCACTGACAAATAGCAGTAAAGGAATTAAAACTACGCGTCAGAAGCTATGCTAAGCACCTTATTTAAATCTCCCAATAGTCTCAGTAGAAGATTCTTTCATGATCCCGTTTTATAGGTGAGGAAATTGAGGCACAGAGGTTAACTGACTTGCTGGTGAGCAAGGCGTCAGACTCAGGTCTGCCGCCTTCAGAAGCCACGTTCCTTTGCATGTGGCCATCTACCTCCCCAGAACCATTTGTTGAAGAGACCGTCTTTTCTCTATTGTGTATTCCTGGCCCCCTCGTTGAAGATCATTTAACTGTATAAGTACGGGTTTATTCCTGGGCTGTCTATTCTGTTTCATTGGTCTATGTATCTGTCTCTGTGCCAGAGCCACATTGCTTTGATTACTGTAGCTTTGTAATAATATATTTTAAAATCAGGAAGTATGAGGCCTCCAAATTGGTTCTTTCTCAAAATTGCTTTGGCCCTTTGGGATCCTTTGTGGTTCTATATAAATTTTAAGTTGTTTTTTTTTCTATTTCTGTGAAAAATTTTGAGTTATTTAACTTTCTTGGGAAGTATTATCTACCATTTATTATGCATCTTGCTAAGCACTTTATAAACATAAATGTAATCCTTTCAACAGTCCTTTATGGTGGGTGTAGTTATTATGCCATTTTCTGAGAGGAAGAGAAAGCCCCGGCTGGATCAGCAGGGCGCCAGGTCAGAGGCATTTTGCTGAAAGCGATGAACCTGCATCTGACTCAGATCCAGCTGATGCCACAGCCTCTGCTCCTTTCCCCTCCCTGCCCCGCCCCTCCGTGTGTCACCGTCCACCGTGTGTCACCGTCCTCCGTGCGTTCCTTAAAAGGGTCGAGTTTACCAGAACTCCACAGGTCTGGCATTCCCTTCTCTAATCTCTGTTCTAAATACCCATGCCAAAATGTTTGTTATTTCTTCTGACTGAGAAACATCGTCATACAATGTAGGAGTAGAAGCAAGAAAACCACATACGTGCACGGACACACACACAAAACAAAAACAAAAACACAGAAAACAAAACTCTCGTTCGGGAGAATGGGAGGTAGATGTGTAGCAGCTGCAAGTGCCTGAAAATGAGGAAGCCTCGCTGAGCAGGAGGAATTCAGGCCTCTCTGCCCTGGCGCGAAGTCAGCTTTGTGGCCGGTCCCCCTTCTCCCCTTAAGGAGCGGCCTTCCAGGGACCCTGACTTTGACTCTGTCCTCTGGGAAGCTCTTCCTCATTCATTACCCTCTGTGGCAGGATCTGAAATCCATATTAGAAAGTGTGTGCTTCTTGGAGGAGAATGAACACGGGCCTTTCCAAGCCCAGCTGTGGCTTCCATGGCAATATAATTCCATAAAAAGGTCATAGGCTTCTTATTGGCCTGTTTGCCTGTTGGCCTAGACAGTCCATCTCATGTACCAGTTACTACATCCAAATTCTGTTTCTGGTCCAGCATGCCTTATTTCCTGACTTCTGTGCTGGCCCACCTCCCTCTTCCCTTCCTTATTGGCCTCTGCCTTGAGGTGCTGTAAAACACAGACTTGGGTGGGAAGCTGCAGCCTTTATCCTGTATTCACTGACGGCCCGTGTTCCTTTTGGTCCCTGGCATTGTCTTATTGAGAGGCCTTTGAGAGGCTGTCAAAAGCGATACTGTTTTCTGCTCTTTGGAGTTCCAGAAGCAGTTAACTTCCCTAATCTTCCAAGGCACCCCCTTTCTGGATGCTGTCTGTTCTCTTCCACCTTCGGTGACAGACTCACAAACAGTCCTGGCCTGAGCTCATCTCTTTCTTGTCAGCCTTGCTCATGCTGTGCTGAGCAGCTACCACACACTCACATTCTGTTTCTTCTCAACACCTTCGCCTAGAGCTACAGTCTTCTTAGGCAAAGATGCCCCAAAACAGTGACTTGAAGAAAACAAGAACAAAAGTTTATTCTTTTCCTGTTCATGGTCCTGAGATAAGTGGTTCAGGTTCAAAGGGTTTCTCACCTCTTGTTTTTCCATCATCTGCGAGGGCCATGCTTCCAAACTCTCATTGTTTAAAGACTGGTAACTTTATTTCCAGTGTGCCGAAGACCACTGCTTCTGGTTTATACCCACCGATCATCCACTCGTCTTTTACAGGAATGTCTGGGTGCTGTAAACGTCTGTAAGTGCGTGTTCACAATTTCTGTGCTCGTCTGCTCATTGAGGGAAACTAGTCCGTGCACTGCTTTGAGTCATACTTCTGGGACTTTGCCTGGTCTGCGTGATCGGCGCCGGATCACAGGCTGTGTTCCAGCTTGCAGGAAGACAAAAGAGCACGGCGGAGCCCACACTTGGTGTTTCAGGGCTGACCCAGAAGTGGCACACTTCACTTATGCTCACCTCCGGGTGGGAAGAGCTTAGTCATGGCCACCCCAGCTACAGTCTGGAAAATGGGGTTTATCACTCTATAAAAAAAGGAAACGCAATTTAGCAGTCTCTGCCATAGAACATAAGGCTAAACAGTGACACAAAAAGCAGTCACAAGAGAAGTTGCGAGGCATTATACAACTGTTTGTGCGTTGGAAGAGGAGCTGACGTTGGTGTGGCACCGCACAGAGCAGGGTTTCTCGGGAAACGGAGCCTGGGGTCCTGCTGGCCCTTCCACTCAGCCCGAGACCCAGAGGCTGGATGTGTGGTGAGGTTAAGGAGGGGACGTTCGCGTGAAGAGAGGCTGAGGACCCTTATCAGGGGGAAGTCCAGGAACCACATACCCTGCTTTGGAACTGAGTTAGAATCCTCAAGAGTGCTGGGCAGGAACATCTCTGAAGGCCTGCAGCATGACAGTAGTTAGGGCCCAGGGGGGCATCAGGGAAGGGAGCCCCAACATTCTACTCTGTGCCCAAGCAAAGCACAGGGAAGAGGAAGAACTGAAGGTCCTGACCAGTGTGAGTGGGATGGAGCTCTCCAGTTCCAAACCTGTTCACCAGCTGGCGAATGCGGTACCGCACAACAAGTGAGACCTGCAGCCAGCGTCATTGTAGCCGCCCGCATTAAAAACCTGGTGTTTAAACTTGACACTTTGTTCCTTACTGTGGCCTCATGATCTCCAACAGTGGACTTGAGGGAGATTGAGAATTCTCACCTGCATACCTGCTACCCTTATGGCGGTTTTTATCTTCTTTATCTGGAATTTGGGAGCTTAGCATGAGAGAGAGAGAGAGAGGACATGAGAGATGTCAGGGCTTGAGATAATTATTTGGGAGATATCACATAGAGGAAATAATGTAAGCAATGGAAGAAAATTTAAAGGGGGGAAAAAAGAGAGCGGGCTGAGAACTGAGTCGAGGATGTATACACTTCAGGGCTGACGGAAGAACAGGAGACAGAAGTGAATCCTGAGCGTGGTGGGACAAGATCCAGGAGAGGATAGGGTCACGGAGGCTGGGGAGGAGAGTTTCAAGAAGGGAGTAACTGCTTATCAATTTCCACAGTGAAACCAAAGAAAAAGGACTGGAAACAGGATTTGTGGAGTTATTCAAACTTTATTTCTTGCCAATTACAAGCAAGTTTTTGTGTTTGTGCCTCAAAGAGCAGGGAGACAGACGGATACCAGTTCTGCTCCCAGTAGATTTAGAAGTGAGGTTGAGACAAATATTTAATAAAGTATGTTGAATACCGTAGGAGAGTTTCCAAGAATTTTATCAGCCAAATTACTTGAAAGAATAGCCTATACTTTCTTTCTACTTCTATATCACCTAAGCATTACTCAATATAGGGTGATCAGGTTCCCATCTCCTCTCCTTCCAACCAGCGAACTGAAACTAAGCAACAGGTGAACAAAGCATTTGTTGTGCATCGGCCACATGCCCCTGTGTTGGGCATCGGGTGCACAAACAGGACTGAGGGACTCTTCTAGCAGAAGCTCACAGTCTGGAGGCGAAGGCAGACACTGAAGCACAGAGTGCCTCTACAGTGCAAATTGGAGGAGTTCCCCCGCCGGCAGTGGCTGAAAGAGAGTCTGCATCTGGTAAATAAAGACACTTCAGGAGAATCAGTGGATGCATGTATGGAAGTTCCAGCTGTATAGATTTGTAGATCTTGGATTGCCTCTGATGCTTGTATGCATATTGGAAGAGCAGAGGTGAAGAATCCTAGAATAAAATGAGGCGATGGATGGAATAGGGATGAGCTTATTCCTGAGCACCCCTCCCCTACCCTGAGCTTTTTTGTCTACGGAGGGATTAAGTCTGGCACGTGCCACTGGGTTTAAAGACCTATTGCATCTATAGCATCTCCAACAGGGCTGCAGGCTGCAGGGCTTCCAGGAGAACAACACTCACCCGGCACACCTCATGGCTAGCCCTGCCATGGGAAATACCATTCAGGAGGATGCATCAGTGGTACCCACCGAGATGCAGCCCTCATAGCTACGTTCGTGTTGCTTTTGACTCACATGAGGCTACAGTGTCCCCTTGGCTCAGGCTGTCATTATCCTCCTCCTTGCCCTCCTCACAGGTGTCCTAAGGAGAAGTCTACTGCCTTTTTCTCTGCAGCGTCTTTTTTCAAGCCTGGTTAATCCATGAGCCCAAATTAACACTTACATTCATGTCATTTATTTCTGTGGTACACAAGATTAAGAACACAGAGAGAGTTGGAAGTGATCCTGGACTGCACTGGAGCTCTGAGGTAGATGGCACTGTGCAGGGATCTGCTGGAATCCAGTACAGTCGTCTTTGTTTTATGTACCCCCTGCAACCGGTGGTGAGTTGCTCATTTATCCAAGCCCCATGAGTAGAGAAATTTACTAGGGTGCTGGTGTGTGTAAGGGGCATGGAAGGCATCACAAGAATTGTGCTGCCGGTCCTTGCCCAAGATTTATTCCTCTTTCCTTCTCTGAGAGTTGTTATGTTCATAACCAGAAAATGTATGGGTATTAGATCTTACTAAAAGATTTAAGAAACTCCATAACATATTAAAACCTTGCAAATAACTTTCTGTGGTATTACAATGTGCTGTAAATGACATCTGTATTACTCAGAGTTCCACAGGAAACCAATGATCCAGTCCAACTGGTACTTGGAGTGGGGGATGGTCACTTGGTAACTGGGGGAGGGCAGGGTTCATGCAAACCAACAAGAGAGGTGCTAGCTGCAGTGCCCCAGAGCTAGAAACAGCAAAAAGCAGTCAATGCCCCTCAACCTGAAAGATAGGGGAGGGAGAGGACAAGTGGCCTGACAGGAGACAACCCAGCCTACCTACAGTGACCAGGCAGGGAGGGAGCAGGGGAAACCATTTTCTCCAGACGGCTTGCTGTACCTCTCATGGTACCTGTCATTGGTAGGGGCTGGAAGGCGAGGAACCCTGTTGATGCTGTCCCGCTGGGTAAAGAGCAGATGGAGAAGGATGGAGAGTGGAGCTGGAGGGGCCAACAATGGGATGAGACACAGCATTCAAATGCCTTTCACATGCATTGCCATAACCTGGCTGTCTTTACACAGATGTGCCATTTTACCACCAGTCTGGTCCAGGGTGGGAGAGTGAAGCAGGATGATAGGGCAGGCTCTGAGCCTCCGGCTTTAATGATGAGACTGCTTCCTGACCAGTGTGGGATTCCTGCCAGACTGTGCCTTGCTTGTCAATAGCACCACTCTCCTTGCCAGCCTCCGAAGCCTTGATTAAAACAACTGTTTTCCGCTCTGGCCACATGCTTTGAAAACACAATTTTCCTGC
This sequence comes from Macrotus californicus, assembly GCA_007922815.1. NCBI lineage: Eukaryota > Metazoa > Chordata > Mammalia > Chiroptera > Phyllostomidae > Macrotus > Macrotus californicus. The sequence goes on along the minus strand of VMDR010013774.1, from coordinate 7,040 downwards.
CCTGGCTGGTGTGGTTCAGTGGATTTAATGTGGGTCTGCAAACCAAAGGGTTGCTGGTTCAATTCCCAGTCTAGAGCACATGCCTGGGTTACAGGCCAGGTCCCCCTGGGGGTGGGGGCGGGGGGTGCATGAGATGCAACCATACATTGATGTTTCTCTCCCTCTCTTTCTCTCTAAAAATAAATAAATGAAGTCTTTAAAAAAAAGGAAAGAAAACATGATTTTCCTTGCTATATAGCGCTTCAGGGATCAGTCAGGCTCTGACCTGGGCTGGCGTGGTACCCAAAGCATGGAGGGATCGCTACAGGTCGCTGTTGACCCGCCACTGGTAATGTGGGCATTGTTTGGAACAAACCATGTAGAGCAAGACTCCTGAACAGTGTCAGAACTGGAGGCAGAGAGCAGGGGCGTGAGTGGAGTGAGCGAGGGAAGGTGACACCATGGTTAGATTAGGACAAAGTTGGGATGAACGTTTTGTCTGCTGTCAACTTTACAACATAAAGAAATCTCATTTTCTTCTCATGGGAAGTCATTTGCTATGAGCAAGCACTTTGAAATTTCTCAAAATACAGTTTCACTGAGTGACAACATTCTTTGAGTTTTCGCATTTTTTTCCTCCTTCAAAGCCACTGACATGATCACACAACAGTCTGAGGGTCATTTCCTGTGTAATAGAGCACACGCAATTATGGTACTTACACATATTATTAATTTTGAGCATTTTGATTAGCGTTTTAGTTTTAAGAGGGTCAAAGGACAAAATATATCTGATGAATTAGGTGATTAAAATTGTATAATTAGGGTGGCGAACACACAATACAGTGTACAGATGCTGTATATAGAGTTGTATACCTGAAACCTATATAATTTTATCAACCAACGTCACCCCAATAAATTCAGTAAACAAGCTAAAAAATTGTACAATAGAGAAAGTAAACACAATGAAAGATTTACATTATTTTTGGGTACACTAAGCCAGGAATTTGCCGATCCATATAAAATCTGGGTCTCACCTCTTTTACTTGGTTTAGTTCTTTATGTTTTCAAGTTTGCTTTCCTGTTTAGTCAAGAGGTTGAAAATAGTCCTTAGTCATCAGTGAGATCCCAGGAACAATAAACTTGATTTAGTTGTTTATTAAACAAGTCCCAGTGTGGAAGCTGTGTGTGTCCACCACGCCTCCGGTAAACCCGCCCTCTCAGCGGAAAGAGAAAAACGCGGTTCTTGAACCCGCTGACATACCGCAGGCTGTCCCCCCTACCTCCAGGGCTCAGAAGTGGCGATGGCCCAGTAACTTGTTGACTCCGCTAAGCTCAGGCTGCAGTTTTCCCGTGTGTCCCCACCTCTGAGCTGAAGGTGACTTGCAGCATGGAAGTTTCTCGGTTCCCTGGCACTGCCCGTGGGGCCCGCCTGTCTGTGCAGCTGCTGTTCACTACCCAGCAGAGGCACTCCGTATTGTGGAGGCCTGTTTCTATGGAGAGAACGGAGGAGCTAAATCAGACCAGTTTAGTGTGCCTGAGATTACCGTAACTTCTTAAGAAACACAGTAACAAAACTTGAGTACGTGTGAGTTTAGCTTTCTTAAATGATCTAGTGCAGGGGTATCCAAACTTTTGGCGTCTCTGGGCCACATATTAAATACACAAACACTAATGAAAACTGACGAGCCAAAAAAAAGGTTTTAAGTAAATTTACGACTTTGTATTGGGCTTCATTCATAGCCATCCTGGGCTACATGCGGCCTTGGGCCATGGGTTGGACACTCCTGATCGTGTATTAAGGTACGGTAACAGATTTGGAATAGCCCTGCACTTAACGGGCATCCCCAAAGTGAACATATTAGCTTCCCCTAATAATATCAGAGGCTTGCAGTGCTCTAATTACAGACAATATCCTTTTAAATTGAATCTCAAACAGATCGCTACTCCTCTGTGTATTTTACCATAGCAGAGAGTAAAGGAACTGCTCATGAAACATACGGGCTTTATTTATTTTTAAATTACTGCAGTATAGCAGAGTTGAAAATATCCCTTCCCCTCGTCTTTAAACGAAGTTAAAAATGACTTGTAGAACAGTTTTATATTTACAGGATAATTGAGCAAATTGTATAGAGTTCCCACATTATACCCCCCACTTCTGCACACAATTTTCCCCGTTATTAACATCTTACATTAATGTACATTTGTTACAATCAATGAACCAATATAGATACATTATTATTAACTTATATCCACACCTTATTCAGATTTCCTTAGTTTTTCCCTAATGTCCCTTTTCTGGTCCAGGATCTAGGACACACATTACTTTTAGTTGTTCTGTCTCTTTAGCTCCTTCTTACATGTGACAGTATCTCAGATTTTCCTTGTTTTTGATGACTGGACAACTTTTGAATCCTGGTCAGGAATTTTGTAGACTGTCCGGGTTGGGATTTGTCTGAGGTTTTTCTCATGATCAGGCTGGGGTTACGGGTTTTGGGGGGAAGACAGCATAGTGAAGTGCTGTTCCTACCACTCTCCACTAAGATCACAGATGAGCGGCATGACTCATCACTGTTGATACTGACCTTGGTCACCATGCTCGTCAGGTTTGTCCACTGAAAAGTGACTCTCCCCTCCCTCACCTTTTCATACTGTCCTTTTTGGGAGGAAGTGGCTGTGGACAGACCACAGCTAAGGAGAGGGGGTTACAGTCCCCTCCTCTAGGGTGCCATAGCTACATTTATTCAGATTTCTTCTGCATGGGAGGTTTGTCTCTCCTTCCTCATTTATTATTTTATTCAGTCTTTACTTATATTAGTATGGACTCTTGGATGTTTATTTTATATTTTGGGTTTTGATGCTTCAATTTTGTTGCTCAAATTGTTCTAATTGTGGCCATTGAGTCCCTCCCTCTCTTTTGAAATTTTGTTCCAAAGAGGAGCCATAGTTTCTGATGTCTGTCCCAATGAGAAAGAGGTCTCATTGTGGGACTGCCCTTCAGACCTCCTTGTCTTGTTTGCTCTGATGAAGCCACTGTTCAAGGGTGGTGAACAGCCCCTGCTCCACCCCCCACACACCCCTCAGCCAGCAGGGCTTGGAGCCAAGTCTCCAGAGGGAAATGAAAGAGTTATGAGGCCCAAATTAGAAAGTATGCAGAGGAAGAAAGTAATAACGCTCTGTGTGGGTAAACGGTTAGGGTGCATGCGGGCACATGTGCGCAAGGACGCTTCACTGAATTCTCCATTTAACAAGTGCTCCCTGAGCTCCCGCTTCGTGCCGGGCAGCACTCCAGGTACAGGGGATGCGCCGTAACAACACAAGGTCCCCAACGTCCTCGGCGCGTGGGGAGATGGACCAACACCCCAAGTAGATAGTGTAAGGTGGTGAGACATGCTGTGAGGAAAAATAAAGTCCTAAAGGGCGAGAGAGCGGCAGGGTGGGGTAAACTGCTCTTTAGACAGCAGCAGGGAAGCAATCGCTGATGAAGTGGCATTTGAGCAGGAATGAGGTGGAGATACGGGCTCTTTGGGTTTCTGGGGAAGAGGCTTCTGGGAAGAGGAAACAATAAGTTCGAAGGCCCTGAAATTAATGGCTAAAATGAACCTGAGGGTCATATGTGGGTTTAAATCTCCCATGCTCTCCTGATTTTGCCATTAACATGAATTATTAAAAAGAATTCAGTGAGCAAACGTGATTGCTTTTATGCTGGAGTGGTCTCTTTTCTGTTGGGAGCGCACCAACTCACCTCACGCCACGTGACTGGGGTTTCCAGGAAGGAGAGGACTGTTTCCCATTTGTGGACCATAGGGAGAGAAAATAGGCGCAGCGCTGAGGGACCTTGTTTGGGCTCCACCTGATTCTCCCTCGCAGGAAAAGGACACCGTTGTTGAAAGCCCGCTGAAGGGCCGGCAGCAACTTGTCTCATCCGATGTAGCTAGAAATAAAAGCTGCTTGAGTGGTTTTCAAATGTCTTAATTTTCATAATTGTTTCCACGTTATGGGCTGGCTGGACATCTTTTTTAGAGAATCAAGTTTGGGAGAGTCTAAATGAAAGCTTTGCTCGTGAAGTTTTCATTTGGGTTCCACATATAGACTTTTCTAAACCGTCATTTTATGAAGGCTGCAATTACTGAAGTTTGAAGTTGTGGTAATAGCTCCAAAGTTTAACATCTTTTGTTTTGGGGTCAAAACTACTCAGGTCCTCTATACTTTTAGTATAAAAGAAAAAAAAAAAAACAGCTGGAATTTGGCAGAATTAAAGTTTAGTGATGTTAAAATTGTCTTGATATTGACCATACTGTGTGGCCTATTAGCATAACATTTGAACATGTATTTTCAGGAAAGGGTGTTTTCTGTGCTTCTTAGGGCTATTAAAACAAAGCGAAACAAAGAAAAACCTCAAAGACTACTTAGAATACCCATTTTTTTTTTTTTCATGTAGTGCAAGAGAGTCTCTGAATGTCACTTGATTGGGGCATTCTTTTCCGGTAATTCTGTAGTTGTCTGAAGTATGGCGCTTGGTCTGTCCGATGTTTCTTTGTCTGTGGAAGATAGTGTGGTGTTGTAGTGAAGCGCGGGGGCCCAGGAGCACAGCTGCTTGAGTGGGACCCAGGGTCTTCCGCTCACCGGTTGTGCGGCCTCAGGAAAGGGGCTTCAGCTTCCTCAACTGCAAAATGGCTGTGATACAAATTCCTGCACCACTGCGGGAGGGTTCAGTGAGATGGCCCATGTGAGATGCTCGTCTGGCACCAGGCACAAAGTAACCACTCTAATATCTGCAATTAAAAAATACAGGAGTCATTCATAATGAAGTAGAGATAGTAGGTAACTGACCCAACAACACATACGGAACAAGTGAAGGAGTTCTCTAATTGGCATGTTTAGTAGGTGAGGTGTACGTGGGCAAAGGCACTTAACTGAACCTTTCCATTTTAGTGGGGAAGAGAGAGTGTAGGAGGGAGACTCATTCATTCATTCCACAAGTAGACAGGAGCGTGAAAGGCATGGCGCTGACTCTGCTGGAGCAAGACTGGTCTAGGGTGGGGGGTGGACATAGATGCATAAACACAAAAGAAAATGTGTAACAGGTGGTCGCTGCTCTGATGTAGATAACGCAGGTAGTGAGAGCTGTGGGGTTACTTTTTTCTTCCTCTTTTTTGGCTACCATGAGCTTGTTCTATCTATGGGTTTGTTTCTGTTTTGTTTGGTTTATTCGTTTGTTTTGTTTTTTAGATTCTACATACGAGTAAAGTCATATAGTAATTGTATTTCTCTATCTGACTTACTTCACTTAGCATGATGTTCTCCAGATCTATCCATGTTGTGGCAGGTCGTAAGATTTCATTCCTTTTTGTTGCCGAATGATATTCCATTGTATATGTAGGGTAGTTGTTTGCATGGAAAAGAAGATAATCAATAAATAACAATACAAGAATAAGCTGTGTTTTGCATACTCAGAACTGTAAACCTACTTTGCCCCCTCCCCCCCACAGATACCACTTCTTTATTCATTATCTATTGATGGATATCTAGGCTGTTTCCATATCTTGGCTGCTATTAGCAAAGTTGCAATGAACATAAGGGTGCATATATCATTTCAAATTAGTGTTTTTGTTTTCTTTGAATAAATACCCAGAAGTGGAATTGCTAGATTGTATGAGGGCTCTATTTTAAATTTTTTGAGGACTCTCCATACTGTTTTCTACAGTGGCTGTACCCATTTATAACCCCACCAACAGCGTGTGAGGATACCCTTTGCTGCACGTCCTCACCAGCACTTGTTATTTGTTGAGTTATCGATGCTGGCCATTCTGACAGATGTGAGGTGATATATCATCATGGTTTTAATTTCCCTGATGATTAGTGATGTCAGACATCTTTTCATATGTCTGTTAGTCACCTGTATGTTCTCTTTGGAGAAATATCTATTCAGATCCTCTGCCCAGTTTTTAAATTTGAATTGTTTGGGTTTTTTGGTGTAAAGTTGTATGAGTTCCCTACATATTTTGGTTATTAACCCCAAATATATATCTGATGGATATATACCATTTGCAAATATCTTCTCTCATTTTGCAGGTTGTTTTTTTTGTTTTGTTTATGGTTTCCTTCACTGTACAAAGACTTTTCGTTTGATATAGTCCCACTTATTTAATTTTTCTTTTTTTGTCCTTGCCTGAGGAGACATATCCAAAAAGATATTGCTAAGAGAAATGTCAGAGTTTACTGTCTATGTTTTCTTCTAGTTTTGTCGCTCCAAGTGTAGGGGGTTACTGTGGATTGGTCAGAGAAGGTATCTCTGTGAAGGGCGTGTTCAGGCTGGGATCACAGAATCATATTTTAAGGTTTGAGAGGGGTCAAGAGATGATAAATCCGATCATTTGTTACAAGTTCATCAGAGTTTTTGGTCATTTCCAGCTAAGAAAACAACGGTGATCTGGAGTCAATATGCCCTGGGGACTGTCAGCAAGCTTGGCAGCATATGGCAGAAGAGAAGAAAATCGAAAGCACTCATTTATAAAACTTCCAAGTACTTCTTTTTGGAGCTCTGGGGTGATGGCAGTAGGAAGCGTTTTCTAGGGGAGCTGGGGAAACGACGTGCTGATTCGGTGGGTTGTCAACGTGGAAGGGTGTGCGGTCACCTGGAGCTTTAAGCAGAAAACCGTTTTATTTTCGCTGTCGCTGGAACACTCTTCAGTGTGCCTTGCTAGTCGGGGCAGTGATGAGGAGCGTAAGCGACTCCTTGAGGCTTGTCCTTTGCACGTGAATTTTGATGTTTCAGACTGCAGTTGTCACAGAAAGGTGCAACTCGTGTGTGCTCCTAAGACAGAATTTGTAAAGTAGCGTTTAAAAGCCTGCTTATTTATTATGGAAAATGTGGAAAAGAAAAATCTGGAAAGAATTTCTTTTTAAGTGACCCACAGTTCCATCATTCTTAATATTATACTTTGAGATTTTTTTCTTATCTTTTTTCTGTATCTTTAAAAAATAGTCAAGACACTATACATATTTGTGTCTGTGTGTATATGTATATAAATATGTGTGTACATATACATATATAATTACTT
>VMDR010013773.1:0-24500 GCA_007922815.1 Macrotus californicus | reverse complement strand
TATACCAACGACAATTAGAACATATAATAAAATATATTTTTATGAAACTATCAAAAATATTAAATACTTAATAATAAATTTAAAAAAATATGAGTAAGACCTATATACATAAAATAAATTACTGAGAAAAGTGAAAAGATACTTAAGCAAATGGAAAGAGATACTATCATAATGGATAGGAAGATTCAATATTATAAAGTTGTCACTCCTTTTCAAATTGATCCATAGATTTATTTAATTACATTTAAAATCCCAACAAGGTATTATTTTGGCATGTGGGCATTGAGGAATGGATAGTGGAACTTGGAAAATTGATTCTCAGATGTATCAGAGCTGACACTGAAGATCAGTTGAGAAAGTATGGGCTTTAAATAATGATGCTAAAGATGACTAGTTATTCACATAGACAAAAATTAACCTGAACCCTTACCTCAGACCACATGCAAAAAAATCCATTCTAGGTAGATGAAACACTATTAGGTAGAGCTTTAAAACTTTGAAGATGGTATAGGAGAATGTCCTTTTCACTTATATGAAGGGAAGAATTTCTGAGGTTAGACAGAAAAGCACAGACAGTAGAGGAAAAATGTTATATCAAGTTTCTGGCTAAATTATTAAATATAAAAAAGGTTTAAATTCTTCCCAGCTTAACTTACAGGATTAAAACAATCCCAAACAAAATCCTAATGAAGATTTTTAAAATTAAGAAACAGTTCTAAAGTTCATGTGGAAGAAAAAATGGAGCTATTGATAGGATTCTGGAAACTAAGAGTTAGGAGGTTGCCTCTGCCAGGCTGCTCAGTTGGTTGAAGCATCATCCCCTGGCACATATCTAGGTTGCAGGTTCCATCCCTGGTTGAGGCACACATGGGAGATGACCAATCGATTTTTCTCTCTCACATAGATGTCTGTCTGTCTCTCTGTCTCTCCCTCCCTCCCTCTCTCTTCCTTTCTCTCTAAAAATCAATGAACACATTCTCGGGTGAGGATTTAAAAAATAATTTTGAAAAAGAATTAAGAGGTTAGATTTGCTGTAATGCATACTAAAATATATGATGAAGAAGCAGTCATTGAACCACTATAGTATAGTCAAACAGGAAGCTCTTAAACATCCAATAGAAAGTGCTCAAACATCTTAGTACTTTTAAAAACAGTGTATGACGAAGGACATAATGGTAATAGAAAAAGTGGTGAACTGTTTAGTAAACTATATTTAAATAATGGCTAAGGAATGGTAGTTAATTTTTCACCTTAAACTGTATTTAAAATAAATTTAACTATCCATTGAAAATAAACTAATGTAGAAAATTAAAAGCATTAAAAAGAAGGGCACACAAAATAGGTTACACATACAGGATAGTGTAAGTCACTAAATCCAGTGACTGTTGACCGGCTGATAGCCTTGACCCCCAATCTTTTCTTCCTTTTGCTTTTTTTGGCTTGCTGTGACACGCACAGCCCTGAATTTTCTGTCACTTTGGCCACTACTTCTCCAGTTTCCTTGCAGAATTATCTTCCTCTGGAGGCTACGACATGTCTGAGTTCCTCAGGGCCCACTCCTTCTCCACCCTGTCTCCCAAGGTATTTACATCTATACCCATGGCTCCAATTACCACCTTGATGCAGGCGACTAAATTTGACTCTAGCCCAGTTATTTCTTACTCATCAGAATGTTAGTTAGGGTCCCTGAAAGAAACAGGTGGCACATTCAAAATGGGTGATTAAGGAGATTTTAGTTTTGTTTTTTGTAAAGTAATTTTTCTATTGTTGTTCTATAACAGCTGTCCCGATTTTCCCCTGTTGCTCTCCTCTGCCCCCCTCCCCAACCCCCTGCCCCCACAGTTAAGAGGTCATTTACAAAGGGTTTGGAGAAAGCAACAGAGCATATCGATATAGTGTCTCGGGGAGTATTGCTGCCTTGGCCTACAGAAGTGAGTGATTACTGGACAAAAGAGGAAGAGGTGGGAGGAAGAAGGGTAGAGGAAGAGGGTTTGAAAGAGGAGGAGGGAGGGAAGGCAGGGCGGGAAGGGGAAGAGAGAGTATGGGGTGTAGATAATGTGCAATGAACTCCGCTCTCTTCCTTTAGTCCTCTGCCTGTACCTGCCATGGGCTGAACTCAAGTAGAAGCCCGAGGACATGGAAGGCGGGCACTGGGATGCACGGAATCTTGGTGCATTCCATGCAGGCCAGTTTCTCTGGACATGAAGCGGAGCAGAGGGATGGAGAATGGCTGTGAGTGGGTAAACAGAAGATACCCACCTGATACTCACCTCCTACTTGGCTTCTTCTCTAGGATATCCCAAGGGTATTTCAAACGTGGTAGGTCCAAAATTAAACATATCAACTGCCCACTCCATAGCCTCTCCTCTCAGAAAACTAACAAAAAACCAAATTGATCCTCTGCCAGTGTTTTCGATGTCATCAAATGGTATCAATGTCAGATCTGTATTGTCCTAACCATGGAGGAATGGATTAGAGTGGGGCAATGGTTGGTGCTAATAGATCCCTAAGGAGGCTATTCTATTAGTCCAGGCAGAAGGAATACTAGAATGGGCCAAGGAAGCATTGGTAAAGATGGACAGAAATGGATGGAGTAACATGGATAGACTGAAGAGAGACCTAGAAAGCAAAATCTATGGAACTTAGTATTGGATTGGATATTGTAGGTAAAGGTACTGTGGTTGTCAAAGATGACACTTTTAATGATTTCCCATAGATCTTAGGGAGGAGGCGCAACTCCTTAACATGGGCTCATTGGTCATATTAAGCGTGGTCAGCATCTCCCCTTTCTACCTTCATCTTACATCAGGCCCCCTTAGGATGTGGGCTACATTTACGTTCTGTTAGTCCTTCATCTATCCTGTGCTTCCTCCTGAGCAGGACCTTACTCTTACTCAGGCTACCCAGCTTCTCTTTATCATTCATAGCTCCATCACCATTCCGCAGGAAAGCTTCCTCTAGCTTCCCTAACTAGACCTAATCCTCCTATTAAAGCTCTTGTATGTTGTGACCTTCCCTTTGTGGGATCATGCCATTAGCAGCACACACTCATTTGTGTGGCTTTTCAGTTAATATCTAACCCATTCTCAATCTCCCACTAGGGTATAAACTCCATGAGGGCTAGAACTGTGTCTTTATTGACTCATTGTAAAGTCTTATTGCTTCTCATAGTGCCTGGCACCATGTAGTTCACACACACACATACACGTGCACACACACTCACACACACATTTTTTTCTCTCTCTAGTGAATGAATGGATAAAAGTAAAAGCAATGTAATATAGCTATATCACAAAGAAAAACACTGATAGATATACTAGATCAAACTTATAATCTTCTTTACATTAAACAAGAGTAAAGAGCAAATGACAAGCGATCAACTTGGAGGCATTCATAACATAAAGACAAGTAAGATATCCTCAGTACACTTCCAGCCACATCAACAACAACAAAATACGAATAATACCCAACAAGAATTAACACAAGCTAAACAAAACTTCCCACAAAACAGAAAGCGTTATGACAACATTTCACTGTGAAAATTGAAACTCAAACTCAAACTGACCTAAACAATCAGGAAACGCATTATTTCATGTAAGCAGAAGGATAGGAGGATTTCTCTCAGGAATAAGACGGTACCTAGCAACTTCTGGAGGCAACAAGCTTTCCTGATCACATCCATCAAAAGAGAAATGCATTTTCTTTCCGGCCAGTGAAATACAAGTCCTTCTCTTGCCTTACTGAGTCAATTTAGGAGCAAGCTGGGTCAAATCTGCTGTCAAAGGAATGCTACTTTCTGATTTTGAACCATTCACTTCTAGCAGGAGAGATTAGATTACCATGCTTGGTTTATGTTAATCAAGACCCATTCTGAATGCTGGAGTTAGTTCCAGAAACAACATTGTTGTGGAGAAGTAAATGCAGTGTCCACTAACACCGACCACAACTGGAGAGGAGAAGTGGTCAACCTTAGGAGTGGGGAAGACACAAGAAGAAATACAGCCGCGAGGCATCGCTGTTCAACTCTCAAATTTAAAGTGTGTTTGCTTTTTAAAAAATTACATTATTCATTGAAAATGGATTATAATTGATATAATTTTCTGAAGGGCAATTTGGATATATATGAAAACCCTTTGAAACATTTATGATAGATTTGGGAAAGTATATGTACATTTGTAGAAATAAGAAGGAAACACAAAAAATGTTTATGTAGTTGTCACTGGCTGGTAAGTTTATGGGTGATTTTCATTTTCCTTTAAATATTATTTAATAAGCCTAATTTCATTTATTTAAACACCAAGAACATGAAGTAACCTGTTATTTTAGAACATGGACAACTTTCAGTCCGGAGTATCCCCTGGAAGCTGAAGTAGTGGGAAAAAGTAGTTTCAGGAATTCATTTGTTCTCTTAAAGTGATGAAAAAGAAAATAGCAACCTACCTGAATCAAAGAGTCTGAGTTATGGAATTCTCTGCTTCTGGAGTTCTTGTTTAGCCCAGTTGTTCTGGAATACAGCGGGGGAAAGAGACAAGGCGCAAAATCCTGCAGAAAGATATGTACTTACAGTAAACCATACAGCGTGAGGCTTGTTCCTGTAATTGAGTTCCATGGAATCTAGTGAGTAAACAGTTGAGCCACATGACCACAATTAGCTTGATTAAATGCTGTACTCATTGAGAACAGGTTGGACATTTAAAAAAATCTGCATGTAGGAAAACATCTGAACTCACTTCTCCGTTAAGTCTGAGCACCGAGGGTAAAGGAATGTGTGTTAATGAGCTGGGATTTCCAACAGATTTAGCCCAATGCGAAGGCCTTAATTAAATCAGTTATAGTCAGTGCTGATGTTCTTTCTCCAGATTTAATTTGAAAATTTCCCCCATTTACTCTCAGACCACTCCCTTAATTCTCTTTCTGCCTCTACCACCATCTTTCTAAATAACCTCGGACAGAGTCATTTAACCTCTACTGTATCCTTTCCAAAACAGGTCTCTGTCATGGATTTCCCGCTTTTTGGACATCTCTGAAGTTTCACTGAAGTGAAAGTTGGTAAAATCTGTCTATGAATTTAGGATAATGCTTTGGCTAATGAGGGAGTATTGTATTTTACACAGTCCTCCTTTTAACGACTTAATAACGGACCTTTCACCTAGATAAGAGGGGAACTTGCAGGCAACAGACTCTCCCCCTTCAGTCTCCCGGCGGCATCGGCAGCCAGCAGCTCAGCCTGTGCCTAAATCGGCCATGAATAGACAAGTGAGGATAGCAGAGAGGCAGGAAATGGGGTTAGGTTGATTTCCATCTATTAGCAGCAGCTTAAACTGGTGTGCTGGGCAGCTCGGTCTCCCATTGGTTACAGCTGCTGAGAGCAGCAGGATGAGGGTTGACCTATATCTGTCGGGTGTAAGTCAAACCCTGAATGTGTAGCAAATGTCAGTGTTCCAGAACGTCAAGTTCAACTAACACCCAACCACATACAGTATTTTTATCAGGAACCGTGATACCCTCCACCTGCAAAGAACTTAACATCTGTGGGTTTGCCCTCCTCCTAGACTAGATTCTTTTGCTTACTTTCTCATTGCCTTGCCCTCCTGTCACCCTCTGACCATTATTGTCCCCCTGCTTCTGTGTCATCCTCTGGCTGAGAGGGGTAGTTATGGTCGCAGCTGTGTTCCTGCTAGCAGTCACAGCAACACTGGCCCTCCCCTGCCTGCCTCAGTTTCCATCCGACCAGGTTGTGCCTATTCCTTGCAGTTGCTTCCTCAGGCTAGCACTGCCTCAGGCCCACACATGCCCTTCTGGGCCACCAGGAGTTTTAGGATGTGTCAGTCGCTAAAACAACTGCAGCTGTGGACAGAAATACAGTATAAACACACTCGGGACGTGGGTCCTCAAGTTCCTGCACAGTAGATGTTCTTTAATAGGTTGTGAAGGCCAAATGATGTTTTTCTTCATTTTTTAAAAAGATCAAGTTTAAGTGTTTAGCTGTTGATTTTCCTAGATTAGAAAATAAACTACTTAAACTTTTATTTATACAGCCACCATCCAATTGTGGCAGAGCTCCTTGCCCTGTGCCTTGGGTCTCAATCAATACATGTATGTTTTGGGTCTCAGTCAGTATGTGTATGTATTTATATGTATGCATTTATTCACACTGACCTCTCAATGCAAAACATCATCTAGTCAGTTTTGCTTTCACACCACAGCATCAGTACACTGTAGACTTCCATTTATAATGCAAAAACTGCTCTCCATTACCTATTATCATTTCTCCACCAATGCCCAGTAGTAGCAGAAAAGAAGCCCAGATGATGGAAAATTATTCTAGCAACTCAGGTCCCCATGCGCGCAAGCCACATCACAGTAATTTGAGATGGAAAAGACCTATTAAGTCATCCCACTGACTCTCTGAGGGCATGTGGTGGTTTTTCCCTCTCCAATATGCTGATCTACTTTTTAGTGCCTCTTCCAATTGTAAATGGCAGGAGTGATGGGGCTTCCACCCGTCCCGGGGGAGGGGGCCGCACAGCCTATAATAGAGCTCTCCATTAGCCCATGAGACTTGCTCGGCCGCCTAAATCATCTTTGTTCTGACTTTTGTTTCCATCCCTCCTCCTGCTAGCCCCTTAGACCATACTAAATAATGTCTCTGTCCCTGCCACTTACACCCTTCAAGTACTTGTGGCCAATAAGCCAATCCCTGTTAGTAAGAGCCAGTGGTCATGCTGGGAAGCTTGTCTCTTTTATCTTCCCTCTGAAGGCAGGCCCTCCTGGATTATAAATCATATTTGTTGCTCTTCAACAAACACCCGTCAGTTTCTCAATAATTTGCCTCATTTCTTTGTCACTCATGCTGCTCAGGAAAATCCCCTTTGTTTGTCTCTGTTGCCACAAAATAAGATGATGATGACAGAAAACAGAGCAGATCTCTTCAGCCACCAGGCATCTTTCCACACCCAGGACCCTGGAGCCATGTGGTCTGTTACCTTTAACTCTTACTTGGAGTGCAAAACTGCTGTGTTCACAGGATTTAGGTGTATATGTAGAAACAGAAGGAGTTGACCTGTATTTTACCAGGGCAGCTTTCCTTGTGGTATGTTTAGTTAATGCCCATTAGCTGTTTAAATCATAGTTCCTGCCCATCTCTCCCCAGTTGGAAAAGCTTCCCTGAAGTCCCTCAAGAGAATGCCCCTTCCTTTCCTTTCTATTGATACTGCCACATTTACTGATATGAAGGTGGATGACATCAGCCACATCAGACACCTTTGCTGGAGGAGGAGCTCCTTTGCTCTGAGAGTCAGAATGGACCCTTGGCCTTCACCTTCATGGATGGCACTGCGAACCAGGAAATTCTGGGAGTGGATTTTGTAGTGCCAGGGTCAACAGTGTGCAGTCTGTCCCTTCCCTGCCTCTCCGGTTAATGACTACCTTCAGTGCTAAAGCACCAAATTTTATAAAGTCTTTTCTAATGTGCTCAATGCTCATATTTATGCAACAATAACCAACACAATACTTTACAAATAGTTTTCATATTACTACATCATCCTTCTTAGTAGTCGCAACCACCCTGTGAAGATGAAATCTTCTTTTTTGTTTTACCAGGGAGGGAACTTAGGTTCCATTGCCCAATGACTCGAATATTCAGTCAGTTCTCTTTTCCATTCCCTTTTGTTCTCCCTCTGAAATCACTGGAAATGATGTTCTCTGAGCAATATGTGAAGGGGTGCGAAATACCTAAATTCTGAAAGTCACTGAAGGGCTGCCCATCACAATGTTTTTCTCTGCTTAGTTGGCAAAAATAGAGTAACTAGATGTCATTCACAGTTTGATATGGGTCCTAATGTTTATCAGTAGGATGATTCACTTTTTATTCTATGACTGAAAGGTTATATATTAAAACGTTGAGGTCGTAGCCTGCTATCTTTTTCTAAACAATAATGTTAATGTTATTAGGTATGAGCTAAAAGTGAGCTTATTTCCTCAAACACCAGTTGAGACCCTAAGGGTATCTGTTTTTCCTGCAAAGCCGGTAAAATTATATACACTTAAGATAAAAGAGGAGAGAGCCATATGTCAATAAATGTTAATACCGTGAGGAAACAAAGAACCTAAATAAAACTGACATTTTTTGACTAATACAAAAAGCAGAAATATAATTTCCTACCCAATCCATGGTAAAGGAGGCACGGCATCTGCAAACCATGTCAACAGCTACACGAAAGAGGGCCTTTGGTTCACTTTTGCATCGCTTCTGTTCAAATAGTGCTTATCAATGTTCTTAATTTGGCACAAACGTATTTACAGTAGGAGAAAGACCTGTACTGAAGGGGTTTTATGCTTTAAGGGCCTGAAGTGACATCCAAATAAAAGACTCTTTAGCTCCAGCATTTTGAACAAAATCCAGGTCAGGATTTATGCTTTTAGCTGGGTCACTCCGTTCTGTGGCCAGGCCAGAGAAAGCAGATTGCAGATTCAAGGTGCTGCCAGTACACAGAAGCACACAGAAGTCCCCATCTCGGCCCAGATGGAGGGCAGAGTCACTCCGTCTACACCACTGTCTCATGTATGATGAACTTGAAATTCAGCTTTGTGGCAGGACTGGATGGCAACTTTTGGGGAAGAAATTAGTAAGCAACTGCATCCCTGAAGATGCACCCTTGAAGATTCTAGCTGTACTTTATAATGGCCATCGTTGAGTTGTAAAAAAGTAAGACATTTATTGCTTTTTGATTACTGCAAATGCAATACATGTTTGCTGTGGCAAAGTTTAAAAGTACAGATGAGGAATAAAAACACAGTTTTCGCTTAGAAGTAACCACTTTTGACACACCCTTCTACAGCCTTATCCACATATCTATACTGATATGTGTATATATTCATCTTTTTAAAAAAATCAGTTGTTTGTTTTAATCTTCAATAATACTGACTACTTTGCTACTTTCTTCAAGTTAAGATCTCTGAAGCCATATGGAAGAACTGATGCTGTTTTGAGCTGATCTAAGTAGGGTGACAAAAATGCTTTAATTAAGTTTTTAAAAATGCATTTACTTTATATGAATCTTACGAAAATCTAAATCTCTTAAGAGTGTAAAACACCTGCTACAGCCAAACCTTGGATAAAAATAACACGTAGACAATGCATTATACCAATTCTTCTACGAGCATTAGGATATACGAATCTTTTCTGTGGATTCCAGCTTCACTGGAGATCACATGTGATCTCCAATACAACGTGATGGGACTGAAAGTGATCAGTCCTAGCCTTAGAGGCTTAGGGAATAAGGCACGAGAGACCTAGCTGAGTTTGAGGCCAGACCTAAATCATCAATGTTGTGTCAGGTACATGTTCTTTGCCCACCAGCCTCCTCTCAACCACACGTCATTTTTACTTCCGAGAACAGACCTTCTCAGCTCTGGCTGGGTAGCTGGTTCAAGTGGCGTCCCAGTCTACCAGGGTTGTGGGTTTGATCCCCAGACAGGGCACACATGTTTCTCTCTTTCTGTCTCCCTTCCTCTCTGTAAAATCAATCAATAAATATTTAAAAAAAAAAAAAAAGAAGAGACCTTCTCAGAGGCATTTCTTTAGCATTTTCCAGGTTAATCTTGTTTTTAAAGATTTTATTTATTTTTAGAGAGAGACCCAGGGAGGGAGAGAGGGAGAGAAACATTGATATGAGAAACACTGATCTTGCACGCACCTGGACTAGGGACAAAACCTGCAACCCAGGCATGTGCCCTGACCAGGAATCAAACTGGCAACCTTTCGCTTTGCGGGATGACACCCAACCAACCGAGCCACGCTGGTCAGGGCCCAGCTGCTCTTAAGATAACTCACAAATGCTAGGATATCTGTGAGGTCCTTAGGACTCTAGAAAGTGTTATGGTTTTTAAACTGCATCAAATGAATACTGTACTTTATCAAATCTCAGATGCCATCTACATGAGTTGTGATGTGACTTGAAGTGGTGCTATGAAAAAGATGGTGCCAATTAAACTATAACATGCCATTTAGTTCCAGATTTTAGCCACGTTTCAGAGATGTTAACATGTGAAAAAATATCTTATAATAAATGAAGTATGGCATTTATTTAGCACCTACACCTTGTATAAAGTATATTCAGTCACGTGCCATGGACAGATTTATGGCACCCGGTATATACTAGGTTTTGTTCAGAGAAATTCAAATCAGAATAGACATCTTTGACATTTAATTCACTTATTTCTTTTTGGATTGAAATCAAAGTAAAATGTTTATATTGTAGCATTTATGTTGCTGTAGAGAATATCCCTTCTCCAGTCTTTCCTTTACAGTCTCAGAATGGGGCAGTGGCCATCCAGCTGAATTTGAGTCTCTTTCTCTCTCTGTAATTTTTCCTCAGAAACAACAGAATTTTTAGTTAGACCATTGTTCGGGGGCACAACTGGGTCCTTTTCTTCCATCTTCAAGACTCCAGTTAGTCACTTAATTTGGTTTTTAAAATTCATCAGGCTTGGAAAATGCAGATTTTTTCCAGTCTATGTTTATTAGATCTTCCACTTGGCCAGTTTAATCACCAGATTTTGCAGTTGAAGGAAGTGAAACTCAGGCCACTTAGCTCATCTGCCCCTCAGCATTCAGGTGGGTTTTTTCCTGTCTAAGGAAGTCTGTCCAACACAAAGTACAGTCTTCTTCAAGCTCTTTAAATTTTGTAGATCCAATTATGTTCTTTCTGTTGCCTGAGATATCTATTTAAACCTCCTGGTATTAAAATAAATATTTTCAGCTCTTTAGTATTCTTGGGCTGTGCCGCTGGATCCTACAGGACATCTACTACAGTAGGCCACTCTACCAAGCCTGGGAGACAGAGCAGCTCCACCTAATTCATAGAAACAAACACAGGGAGGCTGCCAAAATGAGGAGACAAAGAAACATGGCCCAAATGAAAGAACAGAACAAAACTCCAGATAAAGAACTAAATAAAATGAAGACAAGCAAGCTACTAGATGCAGAGTTCAAAACACTGGTTATAAGGGTGCTCAGTGAACTTAGCGAGCACAAAAAAGGGCATGGAAATCATAAAAAAGAATCAGTCAGACATGAAGGATACACTAGTTAAAATAAAGAACAATTTACAGGGAATCAACAGTAGAAATGGATGAAGGTGAGAATCAAATCAGTGATTTGGAACATAAAGAAAAAAACACCCAGTCAGAAAAGCAACAATTAAAAAGAATCCAAAAAATGAGGATAGTGTAAGGGGTCTCTGGGACAACTTCAAGCATATGAATGTTCACATCATGGGTGTGCCAGGAGGAGAAGAGAGAGCAAGAAATTGGAAACCTATTTGAAAAAATAATGAAAGAAAACTTCACTAACTTGGCAAAGAAAATAGACATGCAAGTCTGGGAAGCACAGACAGTTCCAAACAAGATGAACCCAAAGAGGCCCACCCCAAGATACATCATAATAAAAATTCCAAAGGTTAAAGACAAAGAGAGAATCTTAAAAGCAGCAAGAGAAAAGCAGTTAGTTACCTACAAGGGAGCCCCCATAAGACTGTCAATTGATTTCTCAAAAGAAACTTTGCAGGCTAGAAGGGATTGGCAAGAAATATTCAAAGTCATGAAAAGCAAGGACCTACAACCAAGATTACTCTACTCAACAGAGCTATCATTTAGAATTGAAGAACAGATAAAGAGCTTCCCAGACAAGAAAAGCTAAAGGAGTACATCACCACCAAACCAGAAATACATGAAATTTTAAAGGGCCTCCTTTAAGAAGAAGAAGATAAAAAATATGAACAATAAAATGGCAACAAATACAAGTCTATCAAAAATTGAATCTAAAAAAACAAGCAGAATAGAAACAGAGTCATCCATACAGAGAACATTTTGTGGTTGCCAAATGGGATGGGGTAAAGGAATGGGCAAAAAAGGTGAAGGGATTAAGAAACTCAAATTGGTAATTACAGAATAGTCATGGATGTAAAGTACAGCATAGGAAATAGAGTAGCCAAAGAACACATATGCAGGGCCCATGGACCTGGACAATAGTGTGGGGACTGCCTGAAGGAGTGGAGGGGGACTAGGAGAGGAAAAGGGGGAAAAATAGGGACAACTATAATAGCATAATCAATTTAATATGATTGAAAAACTCTTCTCCCCTGTATTGGCAGCTGCTGTCTAATATCGAAATCTAGTCATGTAGTTTCTCCTTGGGGAGAGAAAAAGATATCCCTTATTTATCCACAAAAGTAATTTGCTACCCGTAATGTAAACGTAGAGCCACTATTCAGTCAAATAGGAATTTGCTCTAAGTGGGAGAGGGTAGAGAATTTTACATAGGCTCCCATCCCTTCCCCTTTGAATTTTACCTGTATTCTAATTTTTTTGCTTTAAAATTGATCATCTTTATAACACATGATAGAAACAAACATAAAAAGGTTTAAAATGTGAGCTTTTGATAAAGTTTTAAAGAATCTCATTGAGCATACCTGAGGAAATACAGAAACCTGTAGCCTTCTGGCAGAATTAGTTTACCTAGCTATGTCCTGAATGGTGATGGTATTCTGTGCCCCCTTTCTCCCATTATCTTGCCTCCCAGGCCCCAGAATAAACCTGTTATCTGGAAAATTATTTATGAGGCTGGGAAAGGGTTGACAAATATCACTTAGGACAAACTTTTCCCTGAAAATGCAAAAACGAAAAATAAAGCCTCAGTAGCTGTGAGGAAGGTGACCCCAAAAGGCATAAATTAGCAATGGTGCTGGAGAGAATCATACAAGGGGCTCCTAAGAAGATGGTTAGAGGATGAGGGCTGGGACAGAAAGGGGCAGGGTTGATACCTGAGGTGTAGCCCTTAATTGCATGTTGAAAAATGGCTGCATTTGGCAAAAGATATCCTTATTCTCTAAATGACAAATACATTTTGCTCCGCTGGTCTCAATTGGAGTGGGAGACAAATCTAAGTTTAATTGTTTAATTATTTAAAATCCTACTCTTACTTCTGAACCACTTCTTACCAGTTATAATTGTTTCATCTTTCACTTAGTAGGTAACTGAAGTTTTTATTCTTGATCTTGAAATGTGATGATAGACCCAAGCCATATTCTTGGAAATCATTGGGTTAATGTGTCATCATCTAAAAATAGTACCTGTACTTAAAAAATGTAGAATATTTAACCATTCCAATTTTACCTAATGTAGATTGTTAAAATAATTTAAACAAGTGCGTATATGTCTGTGCTATAGATTGAATGTTTGTGTCCCCTGCCAAACCCATAAGGTGAAATCCTACGCCCTTCCAATGTGATGGTATAAGAAGGGCCTTTAGGAGGCGATTAGATTACAAGTGTGGAACCCTCACGAATGGGCTTAGTGCCTTTATAAAAGGGACGCTGGTGAGTTCTCTCTCCCCATTCACCGTGTGAAGGCAGACTGTGAAGACAGCCATCTATGGACCAGGACGCAGGTTTTCACTGGACACCACAACTGTCAGCACCTTGATCTTGGACTTCCTAACCTCAGGAACTGCGAGAGATAAATGTATGTGATTTAAGCCACCCAGTCTATGGTATTTTTGTTATAGCAGCTTGAATTGACCACGACAGTCTCCAAACATTGATGGTATTTTCAAAGAAGAATTTTAGATGTGCTTTTTGTTTGCATTACATATAAAGGACATATCTAAATTAAAAGCTATTTTAATCACAAATAAAAATTTTTAGATTGCAGGCAAGTAACAATGTGGTTGTAGCATGCTAATTCTGTTTACATTTCAATCATTTTTGGTAATATAAACATAAGCAAAATGATTTTTAAAAACTGAATTAGATCATGGCTTCATTTCCTGATTTCTTTACTCATTAAAATTGGTGAGTATAGTTAATGAAATGTACTACATAATTATAACGTGCCAGAGATTCCTTTGGACATCACTTACATTAATTGTAGGGCTATTCAAAATAAAATGTGTGCCAGGTGGCCGATACAAACTGCTTAGATCAATAACTATCTTCCTCTGTAGAGCTACGCTGTTCTTTAGCTTGTCAGTAAGAACACAATTACCAATGTAGTAAGCATGCAGTAAATGTTAGCTGTGTGCCAGGCACCGTGCTAGGAGTTTTAGAAGCACCACTTTATTTAAATCGTTTGAGAACCCTGTGAGCTATCTATGATTATTACCTCTATTTCACACACACAGGGCCATAGGCTTAGACGTGTGTTTTCTGTGTGCCTTCTGAGTAGAGGATTTTAGGCTCGGGGCTAAAAGAACTCTAGTAGTGATCTGTAACAATTTTAGCATGAGAAGTTACATGAAGGGCCAATTTCATTTCCACTGACGGGTACACCAACAGTTTGCTGCCACCAATGGGCTTGACACTAGTTAGTAAATTTCCCTTATCCTATACATACTCACAGTCATAATACATTGCTATTCTATTTCTAAATTTTAATACTTTTGCCCAAAATTGTGCGATATGTGTGTGTGCAAAACATTTTTTCTAGTTATATATGTAAGACTTGTTTGTTTTAGAGAAGCTCAGAGATGAAAATAAAAGTCACCCACTACCCCAGTTCCACAGGAAACCACCGTTAATGCTTTGGCATATGTTCTCCTGGTTGTTTTTGTTTATGCATATGTAAATATATATTTATATTCAGTTGGAAACACATACCCTCCAATGGAATTCTAATTATTGGACCAGTTCCTTATTGTTAGACATTTAAGTAGGTGAGGAAAACTTTAAATATAAGCACCTAAAGTCTTACTCATGCCATACATCTCAGATCTTTAATTATTAAATAATAATATTAATTAATAATAATAATGTGCCCAGTAAGAGCCTTGGACTAAATCTCTGTTGATCTGAAGTTTAATCTAAAATAACTGCTGAAGGTGGCCTCAGAGAAATTCAGTTCATTTTCCTATTTCTAGATAGGAATACTATATCATTATCCCAGATATGTCTCTAGAAATTCTTCATGAATTTAAAGGGGGAGGAGAACCCACAACCCCACCCAATGTAGTATTATAGAGACATGGTGTTAGGAGCACAGGGCTTGAAGGTAAGCGGACCTTAGGACCAAATACCAGATAAAGAACTCTGATCTTTGTCTTTATTACTCTCGCATTCTCAGTTCCTATGAGGATCCATTGCAGGGTTCCTGTGAAGATTCCAGGAGATGATGTACACAGAGTGTCCAGAACAGCATAGGTGCTGAACATATGCTAGTTCTTTCTATGTAGCCATTCCCAAATCTGTAACATTTCCTTATATTCTTTCTACAATGAAAAAATACCCTCACATCAATATTTATGGCACTAAATATACTGAAGACCATTACTAAGCCCTCTGAACTGCTTCTCCAAGTCAGTTAAAATGGCATAATTCATTTGACTTTTTCTTGAGTCAATTTTCATAGTTCTCTAAACATTCAGACCCTTCTAAACTGTGGTACCCCAAATTAGACAAGACATATTACCAATAGTCTGGCCAGTGATACATTTGGTGGGAAATTCCACCATACACTATATATTGTTATGTTGCTGCCACTATTGCAAGAACTTGCTGAAGTCTTGAGAAATTATGTTGTTATTATCCCAGGATCCATTTATAAGCCATATGACAAGAACAACTACTTTTCTGTGTTGTACTTATTTCTTGATATATTCTTCATCTTGCTTAGAAGCAGTTCCTTCATTGTTTCAGGTTGATTTCATTGACTTGGATCCGTTTTCCAATGTCAGACTGCTGCATTTGCTTTTATTCATATGGTCGTATCATCTACACATGCACTTGTAGTCTATTTTTAAGCCACTAATTAATTTTAGAGGTAAATGAGTTCATATGCACCGCCACAGATCAACAAGACACAATTGCACGCCTATGTAGTAGAGTATGGCAGTGACATAGAAATAAAGGCTACCTCTTTTCTAAGCACTTTTCTTTTAATGTAAGTCCAGCAGCACTGAGATTTCCTTCAGCCTTACATTTGAGTAGATTTTAGTATGTCATCTGTGTGGCTTATGGGTTTGTAGGCTTTGGCTCTCAAAGGCGTAATTACCAATGTTTGAAAGACATCTGTGAGGCTGAGGATCTGGAGAAGATAAGCCAAAAGCAAGATGTATAATTACCACACCCTGTCTTCCTATCAGGAACTCTGGATGCTTAAAGCAAATGAGGACCTTTAGACAGGTCCTTCTCCTATCAGGATGCGTCATCAGGCCCCGAATGTAGGTGATCAATCTCTCAGGCAGTAAGTGTCCTCTCTAGCATACACTAACTCATAAGCCCTTCAAAGACTAAGGATGGAAAAGACTCATGCTCGCTATTCCCAAGGGGTCATATCCCTGACTCTCTGGCAAGCAAGGCAATTTTTATAGTGAGGGAAAAACACTGGGCCTGGAGTCGAGAGATCTGATTTCTAGTTCTGAATCTCTCATGTGGTAACTGTGCTGCCAGCCAATGCTGCAGGCCTCAGTTTCTTCATCTGTAAAATGGAAGTTGTGTATGTGTTCTAACTACTTCACAGGATTGTTGCATACAGAAAGATCATAGCTGTGAAAATGCTTTAAACATGGGACATTTCTGTAAAACTCAGGGTTACAGAAGAGAAAAACCATGTAGAGCCACACCATTTTGTTGGAATTTTCAACATTTGTTTCTGTTTTCTTCTATGGCTAAATACTTAACATATGTTTTCAATATTTATGAGTGTGTTAAATGTATTGCTACACCTCGAGTAGCTCTAACTTGGAAGTGTTGAGAGAAAGGACGAGATTCCTTGTCATTGATAATTAACAAAGGAACCAATCCTTTCAAAAATAAGGTACTGGTGCTCTGCCTGATTTCCTTTAAAGAAAACTCCTTAAGAGTTTTATAAGGACGAGTGAAGTGAGATCGCCCCATGAGTGAGGGAAATGGGCAGCTAAAGCTTCCTCTCTCAATAACAAGTTTAAATGCCTTGTTTATTTTTGTGTTCTTAAGTGACGCTTGTATAAATGCCTTGTTGAGTAATGGCGCTGAAGCAAAACTGAAGTTTATTTAGGGCAGTGCTCCACCCAAGGTGAGCAATGAAAGCACATGTGCACACTAAGTCCCTCTGGCGCATCCACTCAACCCGATGAGTAAGTAGTACCAGAAATGACAGAGGATGTGGGGCATACGGCCTGGCTGGAGGTGAGAACAAGAATGGCGGGAGCAGCCTCCCTGAAGGAATAAAGGAAGTGTGAAGGGTGGTAAGGAGATTGTAATAACTGAAAATGGAGTCCGACTCTTCATATCAGTACATCAAGTTCATGCAAATTCAGGTGGCATGAGATTTGTTTAAAAATCTTACCCCCATACGATAGAATAACAGCCACCTTATTTTAAATGTAGCCAGGAAGGGCTGTATTTGCTCATGTTATCAGGTTTCCACACTTCCCACACCTGGGGAAGTATCAGCTAATATTGATTCAGCACTAATTTATACCTGATGGCCAGGGCTAACTAGAATAAAGGCAAACTGGTACAAATTAGTGAGGCCCTGTGGTCTAGAAAGTGGTCTGGGACCCGGCTGTTGGATATCAATACAAATCACCCTTTCTGGGAGGGAATGGAAAAAATATTTTACACTGAGCCTACTCTCAGTAGTACTCGGCCAGTGTGCTAAAGATCTCCTTTAAGAATGTTAGGAATGGATAAGATCAAGTTACAGTCCTAGATTTTATTATGTTTAGTTTATTAATCTGGGAGCTAAGCAAACTAGAAGCAGAACACGCTTTAAAATGTCTGACTTGTTGTCTTATAAGTAATAACTGTTGGTCAGTCATTTTTTACCTTTTCCTCAATGACATTCTCCATAACAAAGAAGTATCTATAAACTAGTCTTATACTTTTAAGTATCCCTGTAGATTATTTGGAACCATAGAATTAGATACCAATTCTTCGAAAACTGTTTTCCCTGGGTAATTTCTATGGACTGATGTCAGTTATCAACATTTCTTTGTATTTGGCTAAGAATTGAGAAAATATTTTGGGCCTGTCATTAAATTTGGTAAACTTTTATTCATTTTGAATCTATCGTTTCCCAAATTTGCCCAGTCATAAAGATCACCTGGGGAACTGGTTAAAACTTATGCGCTCCTGCCCTCCCCCCCCAGACCTGCTGAATAGACCCTCCCTGGAAGAGGGCTGAAGTCTCCATTCTTTAGCAAGGGCCCCAAGAATGTCTGGTCATCTGCGTGTTTGAAAAACATGGTTCTGTGTCCTTGTCAGATTCCTCATGATGTCAGGGCTCCTCAAACTCCCATATTCCCTTCTGACTACATTTCTCAGTGACCGCAGGCTTTTTCTGTTCCATCCCACCTAAAAAATAAGGGACATTCCCATCAGCCACTGTGCCCTTCAGTGGCAGTGAGTCTCCATGGTAGTGACAGAGGACAGCACCTAGTCTTGGGCAGGGAGGTGAAGGTGTCAAGGGATGGAGGTGTGGAAAAGTCTCTCAAGAGATTCTGACCTTCCCCCGACAACCAGTTGTAGGTGGCATTGCCACTTCCTGAGGGGGCCACACTCAGCCTCCCTTTGCTCAGCACAAATTTTTTTACCTTCATCCTCTTCCTTTCTTCCTCTGACGGAGGGGAAACACTGCCCCGCGTTGTCAGACTTGTGCTCCTGATTAAATCCTGTACTGCCTCATAGAAGCCAAATCTATTAATCCTTCTCCCCATTCAAAACTTGCTTTTTCATGTTTTTCTCCTTTGGCTCATAGACATTATCAACAGTCATTTCTCCTCTATTCTTTTAAAACTAAATGAACATATATTTTCTTGGACTCTGTTCAATCCCAAGATCCCATTTTTACTTCATGACTGATTTTTCCTGTCAGATTTCTCAAAAAGAACACTCTACGTTGGTTGCATCTGCCTGCACACCCTTCTCATCAAACCAACTATCGTCTGGCTTCCGCGAGCCACATTTTAGAGACACTCCTGGCCCGAGGAGATCTAATGGCTTTTGCTTAGCCCTAACCTTCTTGCTCATTTAACAACATTCAACATTGCTGGTCACCTCATCCTTTTAAAAACTCTAGCAATCAACCTTTTATTTACAAGAACATAAATCTATAAGGTAAACTGAAACAAGGAAGCTTTTAAGAGAGACTATAGGAAACTCCCCACAGAAAGTGTAATAAGGATGCACAAGGATTGGAATCAGGACCCAGAAAGCCATCAATAACCAATAAGGTTTTAACAAACAATGACAGAGCACCTACACCATTCTAAGCACAGGCAAGGTGTTACATGATCAAGTAGTGAACAGAAGGAAACAAGGTCCCCAGTTTTGGAGACTGTCCCGTCTAGGGGGGAAGGCTTACCATAAGCATATAAACAAATGTGTGTTTACAGCTTGTAATGAGCACCACAAATGAAACAAGCTGGCTTAATGACAGATTATTGTAAGTTGTTCGTGATGAGTGAGGACTCAAGGGATACTCTGAAGACGTGACATTTAAACTGAGACCTGAAGAATGTGAGGAAGCCACTCACAGAAATGGGAGCTTTTATGCTGAGGATACACATCTATAAAGTCCTGCAGGGGTGTCTCAGGGGAAATGAAAGGAGGCCGCTGTGGCTGGAACTCAAAGGGTAACGCAGAGCAAGATTGGGTAGAGGAGGGGACAGAAGCCACAGCAGGCCAGGCCTTTCAAGCTATTTTAAGGAATTTGGATTCTATTGCAAAGTAATTGGGACACACTGAACTGATTTAAGCAGGAAACAACAGGGTCCAACATAGTTCCAGGTTTATCCTGACTGATAAGCAGAAAAGAGATTAAGAGTAGAAGCTGAAGACCAGCTGGCAGCTGTCACAATAGCTCAGGTAAGACATAGTGGTGGTTTGGATTAATGCAATAGCAGAGGAGAGGGAGAGAAGTGGATGAATTCGACACATACTCATGAGGCACAAATGATAGGACTAGATGATGGGTTGGAGGTAGGAGGGAAGGAGAGTAAAAAATGAAGAATAGTGCTCAGGCTGTCTTGTTTAGAAAAACTGGGTGGATGGTGATACCATTTACTGAAGTGGGAAAAAATATAGAATCTTTTTTTGAGGGAGGAAACACAGGAGTATAGAAATTAAAAATTTAGCCCTGTTTCAGAAATATTAATTTCAGATCTTCTTCGAGACTTGATATGTCAAACAGGCAACTGGATGTCTAAATACAGAATCTGGAAAAAATGTCCGGACTGAAAACATTTGGGAGTTGCCAGCATTTGGTATATTGAAAGCCATGAGAATGGCTGAGATTACCAAGAAGGTGAATTTAGAATGAAGAAAGCAGAGAATAGAGCCCAATTTTTAGCGGAGGCTAAAGGAGAAAATCCACTGAAGGACACTGAACAGCAGTGGTCAAAGTAGGAGACAGACCAGGTAATTGCAGTGTCCTAGACACCAAAAGAAAATACTTGTTTAAGAAGTTGAGCCTGACCAATTATCTTGAAAGCTACCAAAAGCTGGGGTAGGATGAGGGCCAAGGAACATCCACTGGGTCTGGCCAAGTGGAGGCTGCTGGCAACACTGACTGGCAGTTTTCAGGGGCACGGTGGTGTGGAAACCAGGTTGGAGAGTACTGAACAGGAAGTCAGAGGTCGCTCGCAGACACAAAGAGCAAACTGAGGCTTGCCAGGTGGGAGGAGTGTTGGGGGGATGGGTGGAAGGGGTGGAGGGATTAAGAAGCACAAATTGGCAGTAACAAAACAGTCACAGTGGGGAAACAGTCAATAATACTGTAGTGACTATGTACGGTGTCAAGTGGGTACGAGATTTATTGGGGAGATCGCTTTGTAAATTATATAAATGTCCAACCATTATGCTGTACATCTAAAACTAATATAATATTGAGTCGAATGTAATTGAAAAACTAAAGCAATTGTTAAAGAGCAGGGCTGCTATGAAGGCATCAGAGATGGAAACTACGGATGGAAAGGGGCAACGTAAGAATCTGTGCTTTGCTGTTTTTTAATGTTGGGATGGAATATGTCCATACACAAGAGGAATAATCAAAACTCTGATGGTGGACAAGAGGGGAGGGAATAACTGAAGAAACGAAGCCCCTCAGGATGGGAGAGAGGCAGATCTGTGAACCTGCTGGTAGGCACACATATGCTGAGGTTACGTCAGGGATGTGCAGGTGTGCAGATGGTTTTAGAGGCCTGAAGAAGAAACAGAAGGCAGAAAACAGTCATCATGGGAAAATAAACATATTCTCAGGCCCTCTCCCTCCCCTGCCCCCACATCACCTGGTCTCATTTCTGTTTCCTGCGAGTCACTTCATTCTTTTCTCTCAGAAGGCAGGTGTCCTGTGCTTCTCTGTGCCTGTGACAAAGGATAGCCACCCCATGCCCAAGTTTTCTATGTTCATCCAGGTCATGCCCCTAATAGAAATATATTGTATTTCCTAATTCCAAATTCCAGGGGAGAAATTTGACTGATCCAGCGTTGGTCAGTTGTCCAACTCAGGTCAAACCAAGCACAGCCAGAGGAACGAGGTTACTTTGCACAAATGGAGCCATCAGGCCCAAGCCCTCTGTGTGCTGGGAGAGGATTCAGCTCAGAGGAGAGGGACATGAGCTGCGAGGTACCCACAGGGTACCCACCACACTAACCTGCTGAGATGCCCAACTCTGTTTTATTAAGAAGTGCTTCTTTGGCCTTCTTTACTAGTGTCTGTTGTTTAACTCTTCCCTCTCCTGCTAATGCATAGTTTCTCAATTTTTTTCCCTTGATTGTCTTTTTCTTTATTTCTATGCTTTTCTCCCTTGCCAACTTCATTTGTGTCCATGGCTTTAATTACCATACGTACAAGGATAACTACAAAATCCATATCTCAAAGTCATTATCATTTTAAAACTGCCTCCCAACACTTTTTCTCTTTATTTCTTGTATCTATATGAGATTGGAGATGTTAACTAAACTTACTGTAGGAATCGTCATTTCACAATAAATGTCAGTCACATCTTTATGCTGTCTACCTTAAACATATACTGTGCTGAATGTCAATTATATCTCTGTAAAACAAAGGGGAAAAAAACCCTGTGTCCACTTAAATATCCTCTGGTTGCTTTATTTATAGCTGAATTCATTATCTTCTCCCCAAACCTACTCTTCCACTTGGCTGCCCTATTCCTGGTAAAGGCAACACTGTCCCTGCAAGCATCCAAGCCTGGACCTTCAGAGTTGCCTGACCACCTGCGTTCAAGGTTCAAGAGCTGAGAGCAGCATCACTTGCATCTTTTCCTCTTCTCCATGTCCTCTGTCTCTCCTCCAACTCTCACCACCCAAATTCACATGGACTGTTCTCAAAGCCTGAAAAATCGTCTTCCCATTGGCTGTCTCCAACATAGGTTGTAAACCATTCGTGCATTGATCTTCATAAAGCCCAGAGCCCTCATGTTCTCTCCACCTACTCAAGGCTCTTCAGCAGCTTCCTGCTGCATGCTCGATGAAGTGCAATCTCCATGACGCGTCAACAACAGACAAAAACATATCTTTCATTAATCATCAGTCAAGGCAGACTCTTCAATCACCTCTTAACACAGCCTGTGTATTCCTAATGACAAACTTCTTCACTCTCTTCCTTCTGAAGCCTTTCCTTGAAATTTACCTTTCCTTCCCATCACTTCCGTATTATTGGCATCTCTCCTATGAACGACATATATTTAGACATGGTTTTTTAACCATTATTTGTAGGCCTATCTTGTTGCCTCTAATAGACTATGGTTCACAAAAGTGTGAGAACAGGGATGGCCCTACAAAGTAGGCAGAAGAGTGTCTGACACTATGAAGACATTCAATACGTAACTTGATGAGAAGTTAACTAAGGCCTGATGCTAGTAGTATTGTTGCTATTAAACTCTCACATAGGCCTGCTAGATGTATTAGTATGGACCTTTTCTATAAGATGCTGAGCAGAACACTGAAAAGGGTGTGCTACAACAAGTTTAAAATGCAAAGAAACTTCTCTAGTCAAGCACTGATGATGAATTGATTGCACTTTAACAGCAGTCCCTCAACACGCTCACATGGCAAAAGTAAAATTTGGCCACATAGGAAATTAATCCATGACAAATTTAATCACTATAAACTCTCATTTCAAAGGTAACACCATGATAATCATGCATACTCTCTTCATAGGACTACTGTTATGCCCAGGTACTGTTGACATGTTTGGAACTAACACAAGTGGACTATCACTGCATGGAAAGACAATGATGGCGGTACTTTGGTCCTCACATCTTTAGCCTCTGAATGTGTTGGCTTTGCACAATACGGTCTTTTAGTTAAGTGATAAAAGTCTACTTATGTAGGGAATGTGCCCCTGGCATCACAGTTGGGAACAGGAATTGTTGTGGAGATGAAAGCTGAAAAACTAGTTGTCCTTATCACTGTTCGCAAACCTTGCAGAAATATTGCATATTTACTCTTTATATTTACCAGTTAAAAATAAAGTGTCCCCTATTTCTATTGCTTATTCTGAACTTCTTTTAGAAACAAATCATGGGAAAAGCTCCTTGGCATTGGTCTTAGCAAAAACTCTGTGGCTATGACACCCACAGCATACACAACAAAATGCAAAAACAAACCAGTGGAACTACATCAAACGAAAAATCCTTCTGCACAGCAGAAGAAATGATCAACAAAAGGAAAAGGCAGTCCACAGACTAGGGGAAGTATTTGCAAAGCACATGTCTGATAAAGGGTTAATATCCAAAAAATATAATGAAGTCATACAACTCAACAGCAAAAAACCAAACAATCTAGTTTAAAAATGACTAAACGATCCAAATAGATATTTTTTCCAATGAAAATATTCAGATAGCCAACAGGTACATGAAAGGTTCTCAGCATCGCCAATCACGAGGGAACTGCATATCAAAACCACAATGAGATAGCACCTCATGCTTGTAAGAATGACTGTTACCAAGAGACATGACAAAACATGTGCTGGCGAGAATGTGGAGAGGCAACCCTGTTGGTGGGGATGTAAATTGGTGCAGCCACTGTGGAAAACAATATGGAGGGTCAAAAAAATTCAAAATAGAGCCACCATGTGATCCAGCAATTCCACTTCAGGCATGTATTTGAAGGAAATGAAATCAGTATCTTGAAGAGATATTGGCAGCCCCATGTTCACTGCACATTATTACAATAGCCAAGCATGTTAACAACTTAAATCAGTGGAGAAATAGCTAAAGGAAATGTGGTAAATATGTATAATGGAATATCACTCAGCCATAAAAAGAAAATCCTGCCATCTGTGATAACATGGCTGAATCTTGAGGACATTATGCTAAGTGACATAAGTCAGATGGAGAAAGACAAATACTGTATGATCTCACTTATATGTAGATAAATGGGTGAAGGGTGGTCAAAAGGTACAGACTTCTTTTGTTGATTATGTTCCAGTTAAAGGTGAGATCATGTGGTATTTCTCTCTCACCACCTGGCTTATTTCACTTAGCATAATGCTCTCTA
>VMDR010013772.1:0-24516 GCA_007922815.1 Macrotus californicus | reverse complement strand
GAGTTCTGGCACTTCAACAGAATTGTGTAAATTATGCGAGGGGAAAAAAGTGGCTTTATGAAGAGTAAGAAATAGCATAAAAATAAATCATTAGTTGCCTTAAATTAGAAACTTTAATCACTCTGTCATTGTAAGTTGAGGAATAACAACATCACAGAGACTAGCTAACCTCTATTGAGTGCTCTCCACATGCCAGGAAAGCTACGTGCTTTGCACATGTGCTCTCTCATTGATTCCTCATAACAGTGCTATGAAGTAGGTACTTTCATTGTTCTCATTTTATGCACAAGGAAAAGGAAACTTGAAGAACTAAAGCAATTTGCCCAAGGTGCCAAGGCGGGGTTACTGCCTACTAAGAACCGAGCAAGAAGACACTGGAAACGCTCTGCAGAAAGTTGTGTGGAAGGGGCAAGGCTGCCTGATTCTTCCAGTTGACCCATTTGGAAAATCAGAATCTACTACATAAAGGTGGGCAAAAGCAGGTTTACAGTTGTGAGTATGCAAAACAGAGTTCATTCTTGTATTATTATTTATTGCATTATTTATTATTATCATCCTACTTTTGCCCAACCCTGCAGTCATGGTTCCCTTCCACCCAAGGATAAAAGAAACCTCCACAGAGCAACACTGCTCTCATTCAGACTGCTGACTTGAGCAGCACCAACAAGCAGAGTGAAATGGCTTCCAAAACGGAAGGAAGAACCAACAGGCTCCACTAAACATTGGCCTGATTTGATGCACCCTTGGCCATCAGGAGCAACATTTAGGGGCCAAGAGAGTTCTCAGGAACATAGACAAGCCCAGACCTTGTAAAACAAAATAGTCCTCATTAACTTAGCTTAAATTACACTGGAATTATTAAGAGGAGAAGCAGTTAAGTGAGGCTGAGCAAAAATCCCTGTAACTTTACATCTTCTTAAATGAAAAGCGTTAAAAGATCTCCAATTCATGCCAATGTAACAAAATAAGCTGACTTGTAATTTAAATCTGAAGGTAATATCTGCATTCTCTATGCCTTAAGAAAACATTAATTATGTCCATGTGGTTCTAGTGTTCTTTGGGGCATGCCTTATTTATTTTATAGCTTTTCTCACGTCTAAGTTAGCAGTTCAGATTTAAGAGACCATTCAATGGCTTTCTCCTCAGGATGTGGTGTCTCGGAGTGTTTTACTCTCGGCCTCGAAAGGCTCAGCCACCTCCTCTTAGGTTAGAATGATTAAAGCAGACATTAAGCTACGTCAGTTTATCTTACACAAATCACAGCCTTGTAGAGAATATATGTCTACTTGTCCTGGCTAACAGAGAGTATAAAATGACCAGCAAAAACTAACCGAGAATTTGTATTGCCGATCTTTTCTCCTTCTCTTTGTCTCTGTGCCTCCCCCCAAATACACCTTTCCTAGAATGCACATCCCTCTCATAAGTCAATTTCAAATTAAAAAAGGACATTACTTCCTTCTTAAATGCCAAGAAAGACTTAAAAATATCCTGCCCATAGTTACTCAGGTAGCCCTTTACATGTCATAAAGCATTCTCACGCATGCACTCATTTTACTGTGAGGACGCAAAGGCACGAGGAAGCTGTGCGGCCCATGCTGGACGAGAACCCCTGGCACAGAGGAGACTTGAAATAACTGTGAGCCCAGCCCCACTGCTGGCTGCAAACTGGTGGCCTGCGGACCTCCGTTGGCTTGCAGATGAATTTTACATAGTCTACCCGAGGATTTTTACAAAATGAATTCCTTGCCAATATTTAAAAAAAAAAAATAATCCTTTTGTAACACAGATAAAATCTAGATTTCCAGCGCACTTTAATATCAGAAGATCTGATACCACCAGACCTGTATCTCTCAAGAGACAACTGGCGGGAGCTCAGGAGCCATGCCCACGTGCTCTCTGTGCTGCTTTGGCTTTGACCCATTCCCCGGGGCTGTCTCCCGGAGGCATCTGAATCTAGACTCTGTTCCACTCACACGTGTATATAACACAGTGAGTATGCCCCTCCACGGAGAAGTCCACCCATGACCCAGCAGGACTCTAACCTGCAGTAGACACAGTTCTCCCTGAGTTCTACTCTATTCTCCCTGAACGAACGTCCTTCAAACAAGGACACCAGCCTCCCTAGCTCTGGCATCAGAGTAAATTGTACCACTGCAGCATATGGTGCCTGATACTGGATAGGCAGCCTCTCCGAGTCCCAGAATCACGACTGGCGATCCTGAACAGAGTTCCACCAGGGATGTCTCTGCATTTCTAGTTCCTGCAGGGAGGAGTGAGAACCTTCTGGCATCTCCTCCAGGAAACGGGTGTCTGCATTTCGTCTGGAGAGCCCAACAAAATCTCTCACCTCTGGTTCATCTGGCTCCACGGTAGTTTGCCCACATTAATCTTCTCACTGATTTATCTCTTCTCATGCCCAACAGCTTGAATGCTATTGCTTCAATTACTTTCTTTGCGAAATTATTCTGTTGTCTAATTGACCCTACTATTAACTTTATTTTTGAATATCTAATTTACTCCACTTTCCTCTTTTTTCCCTTCCCAGTTTCTGGCCATTACTTCTTATGT
Organism: Macrotus californicus; assembly: GCA_007922815.1. Classification (NCBI taxonomy): domain Eukaryota; kingdom Metazoa; phylum Chordata; class Mammalia; order Chiroptera; family Phyllostomidae; genus Macrotus; species Macrotus californicus. The sequence continues at coordinate 21,948 of VMDR010013772.1, read as the reverse complement.
CTCTCTGTTCCAGTCAATCACCATTTTTTTTTCTTTCTCAGGCCTTATGATAATCCCTAACCGAAGCAAATATTTACAGAGTACACATCACCCACAGCAAAGACACTGAGATGCAAAACCTTACATGATCCACTCACTCCTCCCACTGCAGACTAACCGGTCCACATTAGTGTCTAAGAATGACAGGTTCCCCTTTCCTGGATTTTATAACTCTTCACATCTTTATAATTCATCCGTAGTTCTTTCTCCTTTTTTGCTCACACTTCCTATCTCCTTTTTAAACTTTCCTTTACTCTGTTTCTCCCTTCTCTCTTTTTTCTGTATTTCTTTCATTGTCTTCCTTTCTTTCTCTCTTTATATAAGATTTACTATTTTCACTGGTGCAGGGAAGCAACATTTTTCTTTCATATATTTTAGAAAATATAAAAAAGAAAGTTTGAAAAAATCCATAATCACAAAAACCAAGATAACCACCACGCCACCAATAACATTTTGCTGCATTTCTATTATCATAACATAACTTAGTGCAGCCCAGTGGGAACTCTATCAACATAGAGGGCAGTGGAGGCTCCAATTTTTTTCATGAGAGCCTCTCCTGTTCACTTTCGGCAAGTGCAGAGGACTTTGCCTCCTTTCTGTCCCAAGTGATATAAGAGAAAGTCATAATATTCTACAGTAGTTCAAGGAAGAAAATGATTGCATGATTCTGCAGAGATGAGGACCTGATTCTTGAGAGCGGTGGCGGCTAAGCTCTTCTGTCAAAGGGCAATACAGAGTCTCTTCCTTCTTTCTCTTTCTTTTTCTCTTTCTTTCTTTCTTTCTTTCTTTCTTTCTTTCTTTCTTTCTTTCTTTCTTTCTCTTTCTCTCTTTCTTTCTCACCTGAGGACATTTTTTTTCTATTGCTTTTTAGAGAGAAAAGAGGGGAGAGAGGGTTTAGAGACAGAGGAAAGGAGGGAGAAAGAGAAGAGAAACACCAATGTGAGAGTGAAATATCGATCAGTTGCCTTTTCATACCGAATTTTCATGCCGAAATGCAACCCGATTGGGGACCAAACACACAACCCAGCATGTGCCCTGACTGGGAATCAAACTGGCAACCTTTCCATTTGTGGGAGGACACCCAACCAACTGAGCTACACCAGCCAGGGCTGGAGTCTCTTCTTGAAGTGCCAAGGAAGGTAGGGAGAAAGAAGGGTGCATTTCAGAAAGAATCTGCATTGTGAGAAAAAGAGGCACAGGTTTTGATCAGGAGGAGCCATATCTGAAGAACACTGAGTAGTCCCACGAACCTGGCCAGAAGGGGTAACAGGAGTGGTGCAATGGGAGCTGTTAGTCCTGCAGATTGTGAGGGTGTTGAATGGCAAGGCTAGAAATGCAGAGAGCCCCTCATATTTCAAGCAGAGAACTGATACGTCGAGACTGCATTTGGGAAAATTACTAAAGCAGCCCTGGATCTTGCATGGCAAAAAATGAGTGGAATAGTGCAGATTCAAATTCCAAATTCTCCCTTTACAAGACATGTGTGTTATTTAGCAAATTACCTGTCATCCCTATACATCAGGTTCCTCATCCAGAAAATACCAAAAAAATAACCCTGGAAGCAGAGGCTGAGGAAGAATTCACAGGCAAGTGATTTAGGAAGGGGGCCTCCTGTCCAGACACAGGGAAGAAGGAAAGGGAGCGGGTCGAGTGAGAGCACTGAGTCCACAGAGACTGGTGTCCACCTCATCCTCCCAGATGAGTGTGAAGCGCAAGGTGCACCCCAGAGAGATCCTGATCCCAAGTGAGGAGCTGGGGTTTTCGTGCTCCTAGGACGGTGCACGGGCGTCCAGGAGGATGGTGAAGTCATTCATTGGAAAATGCTTGACAAAGGGTAGGGTTCTGAGGACTGGCGCTGAAGAGTGGATTCTACTGTGGACCTGATTATCCAAACCAGCAGATGAAGAAGGGGCATTGCTTTCTACCACAGGATACCTAAACACAAATGCAAGGTAATTTTAGTGTGATGAGAAATATCATTAGCCATCATTAATGTTAAATCCCCTCACTTCCCCAGCCAAGGAGAATGAATCCTGGGGAATGTAGGTGTTTTGGTGGGCAAGTTGAAGGGGGAGGGCATGCAAACTAGGTCTGTCCAGAAAGAGGTCAGAGGTCAGAGGAAGAGGTAAGGAAGCGCAGATCCAAGGGGAAAAGTAGGGAAGAGACTATTAGATGCAGCAGGAGATGCTGGAGGAAGACCTGGGGAGGCTGGGGGGTGGGGGGTGGTGGACTCAGAAGGATCTGAGAGAGTTTCGAAAGGCTATAACTGCTGTAAGAGAGAAATTTGGGGAACCTAAGACCTCTTCACAGTATTATCCAGGGAATTTTGCTATGTGATGTTTCTTCTCATGAAAAGTCCACAACAGCTATGTCTTCAACTGCTTTCTTCAGAAGCATGCATCGGTGTGTGTGTGGGGGGGAGGGAGACCGGAGGGCTCCTCCTCGTGCTTCCGACTGCCTGCCTTGAAGTCACTGGTCTTTGGGTTGTGTAAAGAAAAATGAAAAAGTTCACTGCAAGGAAGTGCTAAACTGCAATTCCGAAAGCCCAGTCTCCAGGCAGTCAGAAAGAGCCCAGAACTGAGCAGGGACTGGAAACAGTGGGGAGGGAAGGAAACTGCATCTGAACTCAATTACAGCAGCCAGCCAATCAGTTCTCCAAGGCACGGCATATTATTCAGAGTAAAAGTTAAAACAAAAAAGAAAATGTGGACTAATCATACAAAAGCCTCATCACGAAAATGGAGCGCACGCATCTAAACAAAGAACGCTTGGAGCCAATCACAAGCTGCAAATGAACAGATATACAGTACAGTTGTAAACGGCTGAAGCGCCGGGAAAAAACCCCAAGTTAATCAGAAGGCATTCTCTCTATACAGTAAGCTCGCACCCATCACCATCCATTGTGCTAATGACCATTACTCAAAACGACATCGAGACTCAAATCACCATTTGTTCAAGTAAATTTCTTAAAAATCTGTGATTTTCCTCCACGACATTTAATATTTATGAATCTTAACTCACTGGAACGTCTCTATGTTCTGGCCATTACATTCATTTTCAGGATGTAAAATGAAGGTCATTAAAGTTGGACTTTTCCTCCTCTTTTTCATCTACCTAGCATCGCATCTTTAAAAGGCAATGTAATTCCAATCAAAAGTTTGGCCTACAGTAACGGTGTTACCTTTCCTTGACTATTATGCTATTGGAAACACAATTCAGGTCTCATTAACTTGACCTGCTACATACAAGCATTTCCATTCTAAGAAACCTGGCTAGAAAGGGAGTACTTTTGTTAGGGAAATCCTGATTTCACCGCCTTCCAGCATACAATGGGAAAAAATACTCCAAAGAAACTGAAAACTGCCGGCAAACAAAGAAATGAGGTTGGCAGGAGGTTTTATGGCAGGCTGGGCTCAGCGCTCTGTGCCCTCCGTCCTCTCTCTTCCCTCTCTCCCTGGAATTTCTCTTCTGTCTCAGGAGTCCTTCGGGATAAAATGTCCATGGTTCTCAGAACCAGTGCTGTCCCACCTTTTCTGGGGACTCAGAGTGTGTGAATGAAATGTCTTCAGTTTGCCAATGGGTTCTGTAACCCAACAGATGAGATATTCTTTAATTTTACAAATCTCAGTATGTCCTGTCACGGAATCATCTGCTTAAAGGGAATTCTCTAACTTTCAGGGTCCGTTCAAGTAGGGGCTGCTGCACTTCGATTTCCCCACGCACTTGTTCCCACGCTGCTTCCCGGTGCTTGGCCTCACTGAAGAGACAAATTCTAATGAAATACATGAAGCAAAACAGGAGATTTCAATCTCCACAATATCCTCCATTTTGATGGCAGAGTTATTCTCAGAACTTGGTTTTGTGTAATGCTTCCCCTCTCCCACTCCTTATCCCAACTTAGGAAATGCTTTCAGACAAGTTGCTCTGTCACTGCCTTTGGACCCCTGGGGCACACAGAAGGAGAAGGGGAAAGGCGGGTAGAAAGGGAGACGGACAGAGACAGAGACGAAGAAGTAGAACTCAATGCAGTAATATGGTGACCAACAGAAGCGTTATCTGCAAAGTGGAAGACTTCACTCAGGCTGAACTAATGTGGAAAGGTCTCTCACGCTAAAAAAAATGAGTTGAAAAAAGCTTATACTAGGAATCAACTCCCACCATCGCGGTGAGAACGTAAATGAGAAAACAAACCCCACAAATAAACTTAATGGCAGTTCTGAGTTTCAAATGAAATAGTTTGCCTTAGAGACTTCACACAAAAGAATAAAAGGGGGTAGGGTGACTATGCATTTCTGCTTTACTCTCTCAAGTTCTAAACTTTTTAAAAAGTGATGAGAGAGGAGAAGAAGAGAGAGAGAGAGAGAGAGAGAGAGAGAGAGAGAGAGAGAGAGAGAAACATGGGTTTGCTGTACCACTTAATCATGCGTTCTTCGGTTGATTCTTGTATGTGTCCTGACCAGGGTCGACCAGAACTTTAGCTCACAGGGCCCATGCTCTGACCGACTGAGGGACTCAGCCACGGTCTGCTTTCCTCTCTTCCCATTAGTGAAAAAACTCAACCCTTCCCTTTGGTTGGCTCATCATCTCAGGAAGCAGTGGGAGGTGAAGAATATGGAGCTTGATATAAACCAGCCCCGCAAAGAAGTGCCTCACAGCCCCAGTCCCAAGCAGCCAGGAGTCTCTCCCCCTTTCTACGTGGTGGCGGTGCACAGGGAAGAAACGTTCACATAAACCCAAGTACAGTGTGCACACCTTGAACAAAATAGAGGTGGGCTAATTTTAGGGATGCCTGACAATAACAACAACAACAACAACAACAACATTTGGCATTTAAAGCAATTGATGGACAAGAAAAAAATGCAGTCCCCGTTTTCTAGGAACACATATTTTGATTTAGGGACTTACTGAAAGCCAGTTGGGAAATGTGTAAAAGGAAGTAAGGAACTCCTCACTACCGTCCACGGGCTTATTTCGAAAAACAGAGAGAATGTGAAGTAAAGGAAAGGGTGCAGCTGGAAGAGTCAGACAAGCCAGCAGAAATAACAGCAGATGCCGAGAAAGATTACAGAGAGCAGGAGAGAGCTCACTGCTCTCCTGAAAGTGGAGAACAGTGTCTATTCGGTTATTGTCATGTAAGTGGAAGGTGGATTTGGTGCATGACCGGACACTGAGAAATATGGAATTAAATACCTAAGAAGGTGCTGCCTCTGGAAAACTCAGTGGACATGGGTAACTCGAACAAGAAGTTGATCATGAATTTGATCCTTCCTCCAGGGAAAAGAAGAGAAAGCCAGCTACAAGGAGGTATAAATTGAACCACCAGATAGCAGGCCGATTAGAGCAGAAACATATTACTCTCCGTGCTACTGAAAGTATTCACACGTCTTTATGTTCACAGTTCTTTAAACACAGAGCAACTCAATAAATTCTTATTTATGTGATGCCACCAGCAGCAGAGCCTAGAGAGCCTCCCTCTTTTGTTTATAGGCAGAAGAGGGTACAATGCACTTGATTTTTCTTTCATATCAGCCAGTGACTGCCCTTCAAGTTGCAGCGCTAAGATGAGAATTGAAAGGATTCTGACAGTTTTACCATATGCCTTTTTATTCACAAAGACTTCTAATCTTGAAATTGGTTCTTTGTTTTAAATCAGGCATCTATTGATTGACCGTGAGACCCAGCGCAGCTTGCCAGGGGCTGAGGTGGGGTACCCACTACGGAATTAGGACAGTTAAACACTGAAATCGATCCCCCCTTTCCCCTGCCGCTGTTGCTGTAGCAAGCAGTTTCTCTAAGCTATTAATTTTATTATTAGCACACCTGGAGGCATTGCCTCCCTCGGGGAAAAGCAATTCAACTGTGCATGCTACAAGGTTGGTGGCGGATGATCGATGACACAGCTGGGAGACGGGACAGGGACTTACACCCCAGCCCCACCTACTGGAAATGTGGGGGTGATCTTTCTTGCAAAGTGAATGAGACGGTGTTTCTGATCTCCTCTCCGCACTCGTCTTTTTTTTTTTTAAAAAAAAGGTTTTATTTACTTTTGGAGTGAGGGGAAGGGAGGGGAGAAGAGAGGGAGAGAAACATCAATGTGCGACAGATACATCCATCCGTTGTCTCTTGCACACCCCCACTGGGGGACCTGGCCCACAACCCAGGCATGTGCCCTGACTGGGAATCGAATCAGCTACCTTTCGATTCATGGTCCCGTGCTCAATCCACTGAGCCACATCAGCCAGGGTGTCCTCTCCGCACTCTTTTAGCAAACTCTGGCTACCAACTGTTTGCTTGTTTGTTCATAATTTTTTTTAAAGAAAATGTGGAAAGAGAATTCCTCAAGGTTCTAGTCCTCACTCTGCTGCTTCACTTTGTTGCACTAGGATCCCAAGTTTAAACAGGCTGCTCACAGGCTAAACTCTCCTTTCCAAGGCATTTCCTTTGGCCAGTGAGTGCAATGTTGGCCCTGTCAACCGCGTCCATAGTTATGACCTTTTTGAAAACATTGTGGGTTTTGTTTTTTGGCTAACTTTCAGAAAGCAGGATATTCCACATAAAAATGTGGGTATATATTTTTCTCCTTGAAAAAAATGAGACGCACGCACAACCCGGGACCTCGGTGGCATATTGTGTCATTGACTGGAGTTGCATGACTGTGCCTTTTGGAGGATGCGTGGGCTTTGCGGTCCCCACATCCACACTCAGCGCACAATCCTGGCTACTGCGCCCTGTGCGGGCCCTGAGCAGTTGAGTCTGCTACCTCCAGTGGAGATGATTTCCACAGTAATAACAATATTTTAAAGCATTTGAGAATGTTCCAAAACAAGAAACTCTCTCCTCAGACTAATTCAAGTCTCCATCTACCCTCAGTCTTTCCTTTCCCCCTTTCTCCTTCCTTCTTTCTTGCTTCTCCATTTATCATCTCAATCTGTATCTCTCTCCCTCCTACTCTAGGAAGAAACAAATGCTTAACCAAAGTCCACTTTATAACAGAGGATATAGAAAGAGTTATGTCCAAGCTAATGTCCATGCTTGGAAGGTGTCCACAGAATGGGGGTGAGGTTGCCTGGCTCATGACTACATGAACAGATATTCCTCTATTCTTATAATGTACATGGGACTGAACTAGTTCATTCCTTATTCTCCTCCATTTTCTGATGTTCTGTACTGGCTGATGCTGCAGGGGAAGCACATTTTACAGTGAGGAGCAGGTTTTGCTCACAAATAATATACTGAGTTCTGCCAGCACCAGGCAAAATTTTAAGGTCAGCGATCCTTGAAATTCAATTTTGGTATCCTCCAAAGACTGGCCCCATCCCCCATTCTTTGAACAAATGTTAATTGAACAAATATCATGTGCTACCTTCTGTACCAAAAAACAAGTGATGTGGCTTAGGTGAGTTCCGTTACCTGGCCTGCCACCACCAGAGCTGGTGGGAATCCACCTATGACTTCTAGCAAACCACACTACTGAAGTGGCCCATGCTTTGGAATGAGACACGCACAGGCTCGAGACCTGACTTGGCCACCTCTTATTAACAGTGTGTCCCTGTCCGGTTACTTAATCTGAGTTCACAGAAAATGGTCACGATAGTTTCTGTGTCCAGTAGAACAGTAGACAAAGCAGTAACTATCCTACCCGTCAGTGACTCCAGATGGGATCTCACTGAATTCACTGGTGATCCTGGTGTTCGGCACCAGTGACCTGCTTGATGAAGCACATAGCAAGTCGTGATGGAGACACGAGAGGGTGTGAGTTACACAGTCAGTGACACATGAACACATTAGCCAGGTTCACAGCGACATTTGTACACTTACCTATTCCACATACATAAAACATTAAAACCTGTAAATAAATAATAATTATGTGGGGGGAATGGGGAGTGAGTGGGGGGTATGGGGGGTGTACGTGATATGATAGAATGTTGATGACCACTGAAGTGGGGTAATGCATATGTGCAGGTTCACTAGACTATTTGATTTATTTTACATTTAAAGTTTTTGCAGTAAAACTTGTCAATGATTAAAAGAGTTTGGTATCTAAATACAGGTATGCAGATTAAACTGTAGAAATCAAACAAAAATAAGAAAACAGAGAGAGTACTTTATGGAGTACTTTTATTCTTTATTCAATTTAAAGGATCATCTTTTCTGTCTCAGGTAATCTTATTTTTTAGTATTAAAATACCTCTCCTTTTATAAAGGAATACTAACATATTGCTAATAACAGCTAACATTGATCAAAACAGGCCTGCAACCTAATTTCGTAACTAAAGGTTTATGAGAACACATTATTCCTTTACGTGCTGTCTATGGCTGCTTTTGTGCTCCAAATGCTGAGAGAAGCAGTTGCGACAGTTACTGTTGTGCCCGTGCGTTCTAAGATATTTAAGCCTTTGCAGAAATTATTTGCCATTATTTACAGATCCCTGATCTACCTTATTGCTACCTCATAATATATGCTCAATAAACGCTTGCACCTTTTCTGTCTGAAAGACCAGTTCCCTCAGGTCTCTTGTAGGTGACTGAGAACTAATTGGACACATTAATTTAAGCTATTAACAGCTGATAATGGCTTTATATGTCACCACTCCCAGATAAGACACTAAAAGCCCCCCTTAAAATGCAAATGTTAGCCCAAGGACACAGCTCATAAATCAAGTCCAGGACCTGGGACTACGAGCTCTCTTGTGCTGGGGAGACATTTCCCCCCCTGAGATCATTGGACTGACGTCCTCCATCCATCCCACCAGCTGCTCTTGGCATTTTGTTCTATTTTTGTAATTTCAGGATCAGCATAAATATATCATAAGCTCACACAAGCTAGCTGGTATTCTCTATAATGGTTAACCCCTTTCAGGAAATAAGCAAGGGGAGTATACTGTGGTAGTTAAGAGCGTGGTGTTCAGCAATGAACGGACTTGGTCTATGAGTAAACATCTGCATAATCTAAAACCAAAGACTTACGCTAGATGTCTCCCTTCATATGATGGAGATAGCAACCACATTCATCTTCAGGGGTTTTGTGTGGATTCATGAGAAACTGCAAAGGAAGTGCTTATCGCAGCTAACATTTATGGAGCAATACTATTTTTACACCTTGTGTTGCAAATGTCAGTACCTCCCAGGGAAGACAACCCCTGCTAAACTGGGCTTGTCCAGGGACCCAAAGTTAGAGTGTGTGACCTTCAAGAGCTGCTCTCTGTCCCAACCCCCGTCCCTTCTCACCTTCACTAATCATTCACTCAAAATCCAATTTCAGAAGAAGGGGAAGAGCCTTCATAAAGTTACAGGTGCCTCACATGGAAATCTCTTCCAGATTCATAATTTGGTAACTCTGCATGCTACCTTAATAGTCTACAGTTCTAGTAATAAAGATAGGTTAATTTTGCATTAGATGAGCTTTAACGTACACTTAGAAATCAGAAAGCAGCTTATGTGTTCATTAGTGGAAATCTTGCCTAAAGTGGGTCATGTCGAACCAGAGGAAATTCAGAGGCTTTGGGAAGAAAGAGGTGTTTTGCTTCATGTGTCATTTATTATTTATGATGAGTTGAATGGTTGTGAATCAAACGAGTCTGATGTGTTTTCTAATGCATCACTGGTACACGATGGTTTGAGAAATTACCAGGGAAACAGCTTACTCCACGATGCTGGCATCCTGCGCTCACCTTCAGCAAAGAGTGATGGGGGCTGTGACGGCTTCATCACCACTGAGGTGACACCTGGGACAAAAGTGGCCAGGCAGTCTCAGCAGGGATTTGCTCATAACTGGGGATGTCATGCAGAGAACTTGGGTTTGAAATGAGATAGAACTGTGGTGGGCTCCTGGCTTGACCAGCAATCTTGGACAAAGTGCCTCACCTTTGAGAGACTCAGTTTCCTCCCCTCCCCCCACTGCAACCCCCCAAAAAAGAAATAACTGCTAGGAAAGGGATGATACCTGTAAAGGAGACTGCACGACTTCTGTTAGAGAAGCTCCAAATAAATGTATCACTTGTGAGGCCCCTAAAAGAGCACGCTCATGCAGTAAGCACTCAGTAAACTGAAGTTTCCATCATCATCATCATCATCATCACCGCCACCTTCACGGCATCATCGTCATCAAAAGTTGATCTCAAAATTGTTTTTATAGTCCTCGTAGTCTATAGCACCTCAAATGGACTCGGTAGTAGGTTCAAATGTAGTATGAACTGCAAAGGTTAAACCCACGCCCACAGATAGCTACATATCCCCTGGGCCTCGGAGTCTGAACAACATTAGAGGAATTTGAGTGTGAAAACCCACAGACATAACTACGTGTGGAGAAGAACGTTTTTGGTTCCCCCTTGCCTTCCACCTAATACAAAACTGGGGGGTGGAGATATCCCCCAGGCTGTGTACGAAGGAAAGAATTCACAGGCTCTGCTTAAAGGGAGCTGAAATGCGTAAGGAAACAAAGGTCATCTTCTGCCTGGGTTTCCTGGGTGTACACAGGGCATCAGATTCACACTTCCACTTAACAGTCATAGGGATTGCACACCTACAATGATTTCCCTGGGGTGCAATGCTGAAAATGTACCCCAAGGTGTCAGGAGCAAGTGTGTGTAACGACGCCCGCCTTCCCGGACTACAGCTGCAGTGTACGAGCCTTAATGGGCTTAAAAGTAATAGGCAGCGGTGCTCAGGCGACACTTTCTGTGAACAAGATGTATTAGATGTTTTCCGCACTCCTGCCATTATCAACAGGATTATCCCCTCTGAGAGCTAAGTGCCCAGGCTCTGCTTCCACACTGTGGTGGCAGTACAGGCTCGAATATGGGTGCTTCACTCAAAAGGGGAACGAGATCCCATGTACACGTAGGACTCTTTAGCTACCTTCCCCTTTACATCCATTGCAGGTATTTTATGTCTTGAGACATAAATGTAAATATAAACATAAATAAATAAATAAATATGTACATCTTTCACCCTCACCCAAGGACATGCTCATTGACTTTAGAGAAAGGAGGAGGGAGGGAAAGTGAGAAAGACAAAAACATTGATGTGAGAGCGAAACATTGATCGGGTCCCCTCTCGGACACACCCTAACCAGGCACCGGACCTGCAACCCAGGCTTGTACCCTGACTCAGAATCGAAGCTGTGGCCTTTTGGATTAGGAGACGACACTCCAACCAACAGAGCCACACAGGTTAAAGCTCCTATAATATTTTTTTTTCTTTCTTCAACCTCCCAAAATGTCAGGCAGGTACAAAAAGCATCATTGGCACCTTCAGAGAAAAACTCCATATTCACATAACTTAGATAGTCACAAAGAATCTGTCTCCGTTACATTTCAGCAAAGGGTTAATACATGGAAAACAGATTTCCCTGTGATCGTGGAAATGGTCACGACAAAAGAGAACTGAGTTCCTTCTCCACCACCCTACACCAGCGCTATGACGGAAGACCATACCTTCCACGTTGGTGGTCCTGATCAGTGTATACTGTGTTAGAAGTTGGGAGATCAGTTGCCACCCCTTGCTCTGTCCCTGGTCAGCTATGAGCATGTAGGTAGTTTTCTTATCCTATCTGGACATCAGTTTGTTCACACAGAGTAAGCACAGACGCGAGGAAAAAAAAGGTTTTCATGTCCTTTGCTGGCACCAGTCCCTGGGTAGTAGCTCTGTGGGTCACTGTGTTGAACGGGCTCCAGTGTGCCCATCTGGACTCTGCAGAAAAGCCAGCATGGTTGGGGGGCCCAGGCTGCCCTAAGAGGGAGGAAGGAGGGGAGCACTAGGCACCGGCTCTGCTGTACGTGGGCTGGACCTGAGCGATGTACACAAAAACACTATCCAGCTTTAACGTGGCCAGTTACTCAGGAACTTTTCTGGAGAAAAATTTTTTTTTTTTTCCTGAGAAGCCACATAGGGCCGTTGCTAATGGATCTGGTGACATTCAATGTGCCAGCAAGATCACCTTCCCTGTCCCTGCTACATTGTCATGTTACAGCTGTGTGAAAAAAGTAAGAATTCAAGTATTAAGAGGTAGAACTCTTTCACACGTGTTGAGTCTCACTTCTCATAAGCACACCTAAACCAATTTCCTCTCTGACCCTACTGGGAGCATATTCTCAAGTCCTGGACGTAGCGAGATTACGGCTGTGGCGGCACCTCTCTCACGGCGCCATGCGGTCGTGCGCAGAAGTGCCGGACCTTGTTCTCTGTCCCCGGGCCCAAGCTGTGCCGTCTTCGGCTCAACTATTTCCCCGTTCCCAAAGTGATCATTTTCTTCTCTTACTAATATGCATGTTTTTGTTTTAAGAAGAGATGACAGTAATATTAACCTGAGTGTGCCCATAAAGCTTACTAAAATTTACCCTAAAATCTTAGCTGATTTAAAAAAAAAACACTGATACAAGAATACTATTTGAATAAAAAGGCTCCTTTCACTGAACTTCCACCTTCCTGGGGTTGTTCTTTTGATTCGTCTGTTTCTAAATGCTGGCATGCACACACACACACAAAATCCCATTAAATTCAGCAAGGCACTCTAAAAAATAAAAATAAAAAACACAACTCATCGACACAGACAACAGTATGTGATTACCAGAGGGAAAGGGTTGGGGAGCAACCCCAAGAGAAAAAAAAATTTAGCAAGGAACTATTGTGAGTTAGTTTCAGGTATTTGGATTTAATTTTTCACTAAGGGACTGCTTAAGGGAGAATTGCAGGTGACAAATGTATTAGTTTTCTGTGACCACGTAACCAGTCACCACAAACTTAGCAGCTTAAAACAGAACATCCACCATTTCAGTTTTTGTGGGTCAAGAGTCTGGACGTTGCTCAGTTGGGTTCTCTGCTCCGGGTCTCACAAGGTCAGAGTGAAGGTGGTATTTGGACCTGAAATTGCACCTGAGGCTTGGGGTCCTCTCCCAGTTCACCAGTTCTTGGCAGAATTCAATTCCTTGCAGGCGCAGAACTGAGGCCCTCAGCTCTCGGAGGCTAACACACAGTTTCCTGCCCTGGGTAACTCTGCACAACATGAACTCTGTTGCTTCAAGGCCACAGGAGAATCTCTCTGTTCGCCAGATCTTGTATACGTTGCGCCTGCTCAGGCTGCACACACCCAGGATAGTCGCCCTTATGTTAATTTAAAGGCAGTATATGAGGGACTGTAATGACATCTGAAAAATCTCTCACGTTTGTCGTAGGAGGTAATTTAAACATGGGGATGAAGTCCCAGCATATTCACAGGCCCCACCCACACTCAAGGGGGAGGCGATTACACAGGAGAAGTACAAGAGACTCTTAGAAATCTACCTACTCCGAGTGTGTGTGGAGGTCCACGGAAGGCTGTGCACATGAAGAAATGGAAAGCTAAACAAAGCATCCCAGGAATAGTCAGAAACGACATTTTTAATCAATGCATCAAACTTACTCACACAATTTTATATACATATAAAATCTCCTAGCATCATGTATTAATGGGTAGTTGTGGCCAAAACACAAAATAAAGAAAAACCAGAAAATTTTTGCCAGTGACACAATAAAGGATAGTAATTTTTTAAAACAGAAGGTAATAAATTCATGCAAAAATATTCAACTTCAAATAATAACTCAGAAGAGATTGTGTCGCCCACATGCTTAATTAGCAACTTTCAGACAAAAAAACATAATCCAGGTTGGCAGGAGCTGGTGAAACACTGCCTCGGGATGAGGTATGGAAAAGAAAAGGCCATTGGGCCTTAAAAATCCTTATGGGTTTTGACCTAAGGAGCTACTAGCTTCTTCTTCCCCTGGTGCCATGATTCTTAGAAACTTGGGATGAAGCACTAAAGGGAAGCAAATTACCCAGATCAATCCTCAGAGATTTTATGGGCCACATGGCTTATAACACACCTTGAGAAACAAGCAAAATACAGACTCCAGCCTGGCTCCATGATAAAGACGTGCACAGAGAAAAATAAAACAGCTCCGAACATGCAATAACTTACAATGGTCCCCTCCAGAAATCTCATACCTCTCTTGCTGCACCTGTGCCCTGACTCGCAGCTAAACGGGCCCAGGCAGAGGGCAAGGAGACTTTTGTTGAACGGTGGAGAGCACTTGAAACAACCAGAGTGACAGCTTTCAGGAACAACCCTGGTCCTGTGCTAAAAAGTATTTTCTCATCCTTGATACGTGCATGCCACACCTTAAAAACCCTACAGTAGAGAATCTGTGCATCAGATTGGGGAAACCATCATTATCCTCAGTTGCTACTTATGCTTTTGTTGACGGAGGACTGTGAGCATCCAAGGTAACCCTCCAAGGCTGTATGTAATCTCCCAACCCCGAGACCTGGGGCATGATTATTTAATAGAGACATTCCAGTTCAATTAGCCATAAAAGAACAAAACAAAGACATGTCAATTTAAAAGTGTTACAATTATGCAAATGCAAGATATTCAAAGCCAGCCTGCCTTGAAGAATTGGGATAAAGTTTGATCTAAGGGTGCTTTTTGCAAGTTTTTTACTTCATTCCCAATAATCCTCTTTTAATTTTAGACTTTTGTGGGCTGTTATGTCTCACCTGCTTCTAATTTAAAAAATGTATGCTAAGCAAATAACCTAAATCATGAATGAAAAGTTACATCCCAAGGTACCTAGCAAGGTATTATTTTTAACAGTGAAAGAAAAAGAAATAACACTTACGTCTCCAAATAGGGGAACTGGGTATTTAAATTTTGGTACTTACATGTGGTAGAAAACTACATATCCATTAATAATCCTACTACCTAGTGTTGCTGCGACTTGGGAGTGTAAAAATTATAGCTTGAAGTTGAAAAGAAATTCTACAACCTCTAGAAGCACGCATTGAACCCTTCATTGTATCCTGCGGCTTTTAGGAAACAAAAGTCACACGATTACAACTGCAGAAACTTTCCTGCCCCACTTGGCAGGAAATATAAATGGGTATCCTAAAGTCCCCATCACACTGTGAGTGATCCTGTAACCTACAGTAATTTACAAAGCAGTGTTCTGGCAAAAGACCACTGCTTACCTATTTACTGATTTGTTTGTTTTTAGATTGCTCGGTTGTATCGCCACTTCCCTCTCAAGCCTCAGCAAGTGGCTTTCCGGTGGGGAAGGTCACCAGGAAGACTTGACTGCTGCTGGTCTGACCTGGGTGCCTGGAGGCTGCCCCTCCTTCAGCTTGCCTTCCCAGCACCAGAAGCTGCCTGAGGGCACAGCCTGGAGACAGGAAGGCGGTGATGAGGCTCTCTGGACTGAATACAGGACTGACTTAAGATTTGGTGGGTAGGTGTGGAAAATTAGTTGTCTTGCAGCTGCCCAGGACAAGCCTCGTGAGTGCGTTCCTTGGCCTACCCACAGAGAAATCAGGAATGGCGGCCTCCTCCCTTGGCGCCCGCCTGCCCTCTGGGGGTGGGTCTGGTTTCCATCACTACCTGAGAGCTCCCTAGGAGGCTGCAGAGCAACGCCTCCTCCTTGCAGTCATTTCCCCAGGGGGGCAGTGATGACTCACACAGACTTCTTATGGATGTGAATTACTTCGTGGATGGAGATGAGTAGAGAGTAACACAAATAAGTGTTGACATTAAAATGCGAATACATAAACCTCAGCAGAACAAAGACATCGCGGGTCTTTGGGTCATTTGCGATTGATCCAATCCACAAACCCTGAGTGTTTACTTTACGGGCAAAAAGACCGGAGGAAAATCTGCCAAATGGTTTCTCCCTGCACAGTGAGATAACATGAACTTTTATCATCTGCCACTAGATTCCAAATTTCCAAAAATATATTAGATCTAAGATTGTTAAAACCTCACAACCATAGGAATGTTCAGAGCGAGTACAAATTTGCCTGTCTCAACCTAAAGACCCCTCCTGGCTGTGCTAAATTGTTTCCATCAGAAAAAAACAATTGCTTCGAGGCACATAGCGCTGGTCACAGAACTTGTCAAACATTACAAACCCTTCAAGCTCTTCTCTTTGTGGCTTTACAGTTCATTGTCAAAAGTGAGCTGTTTGCAAATCAGCATAACGAGGGGGAAAATGGTCTATTTCCCTTCTATACTAAGAGGAGGGTTTCCTATAATTTTAGCAGCCATTACAATTTACTAATGAAGACTTGAGACGGAATCTAAAGAGAAGGAAATATAAAGTTCAGTGGCTCCTTTCGGGTTTTGAGAGGTAAAATATTCAGCAGAAAATTAAGTCCCTTCCCATCAGTGAGAAACCGCGTAGAAGCTGGAAGAGGGACGCAGCATCTCTAGCAGTCGCCCCCACGGAAGACACCGTGGGCCTGGCCAGCCCATCCTCTAACAGGGGAGAGGCCGTTTCAAACCCCATCCCCATTTAATCGCAGGGCTGTCTGAGCCCTGACTGCCAATTACGCTGAATGAGGTGTCAGCGAGTAGGTTTGTGATCAGGGGTACAGTGCATTAGGGACTCAGCAGAGACCACCATGTTGATTCGACAAGGTTCTTAGAGCTGGCATGAATAAATTAACGCGACAGAATGATTCTGATGAAGAGAAGATTGGAGCCAAGCTCCCAGAGATGGAAGATTAGTGACTAATCAGCTTTAACACCTGGTTTCCATAACATTCTAATAACAACTCCATGCACTGCTCTAACAAAACACACCAGCCTCTGCCAGGGGTGGGGGAATGTAACAGAGTCTCAGCCATAATGGCTGGGGGTGTTTTAGTCAAAGCAGTATGTATGTCCCTGTTTGTGGGAAATGAAGGGCACAGGCGATGCCCACCCCTCCACTGTTTGATAACGGGAGCACCCAGGTTCCTGGGAGGGCAGACTCAATGGGAAATTTGCTGCTGCTGACTTTAATACAAACTTTGTCAGCTACGGGGGACAGGTGGAGGGAGAGCATGGGGGAGGAGTCCCAGCAGCTAATGCTGATGGGGCTGTGGAGTGGCATCTGAGGTGCAGAGAGACAGACCCCAGGTAACACTCAGGTCTGGCGTCTTCTTACCTTTGGGTTCAGGCTAAACAAAGACAAAAGCCCCCAGCCTGATAGGGGACTCAAGAGAGAGTTAAAAATTTTAGTTTAAAGTAAAAGGTTATGAGCCTAGTAAGTAATGTATGTGTTAAAGCCTTTGTTTCAGAAACTACAGGTAAGGCCATCCCCTCTCCTGGGAAAAGAGCCGACCTCCTGGGGCACTGCTAAAGATTACCATCTGGGGACAAGTGGAGGCATCCAGGCCTTTGTGTTCCAGGGACAGAGGACCACCGCCCCTGGGAACAGCTAACTGTCCAGGACAGGAATGTTGCAGCTTCTTTCACCTAATCCTCCCTGAATCTCAAAGCCCTCACCACACCTTCTTTGTCCCTTGTCATAAAAATTCTGTCCTGGAAAGAGAAGAGAAGACAGTCTGTTAGGGTATGAATCTGCCATCTTCTCGCTCCCCCAGCCGTCTGGATAAAGCACCCATAAAGATTCAATCGCTGTCATTGCTTATTGGGTTTGGTAGTGACAAGCAGCCTGAATGCCGGTGTCTTTTCCGGTTACAAGCCCACTACTTTGGTTCATCTGGAGAAAATGCCAGGCTGCTAACATTGGTCATGGAACACTAAGTTTCAAGATACAACCAAATGGTTCCCCCCCAAACAAGCTAAGGTCTCCAAATGTACCTAATGTTTCTGCCCTCACTGGACCAATGAAGGAACGCTGGCCATTGGGCCAGTGATTCTAATCAGCAGGGGAGGAGGCAGCCCACCCTCTGAAGATCAGCATGACCCACTGTCCTTGTCCCTTTGGCCGTTCTCTGTTTGAAAGGCAAGTCACTAATTATGACATGTTTGTTAAATCAGAAAGCCCTTAACTGAGAATAGTTAATTCTCACTGAATTCTTGAGACGGACGCGGGAACAGCATTTTGACATCTAGCAGAACTGAGGTATCAACACAGTAGAATGATTTTTTCACGGCTGCTTAATTTTTTTCTTTTTTCTTTTTTTTTTTTTAGTGCATCCCTGTGCTAACCTCGCTGACAAATCTCAGAAACTAAGAAAACCCAATTTAACGACAACTCGATGCTCAAAGCCATGGTCGGTGGTGAGGGGTTATCCACGTTGCAGAAAATGACAAGGATTTGTTTGGCAGAAGACACATGGTCACGTCTCCTGTGATTTTTCAAACGAGACCCAATGCGCGAGAATGACATTGACACCCAACCTAACGAAGAAACGATCCCTCTTTTGGAAGGCAGGTTGGCCCGTCTTCGCGGCTTCTATTTACAACTATAATTTCTAGGCACACAACTGGATTTGCAGTCACGATCTGTTTAATTCTGTAACTTACTTGCTAGCCAGGGGTCAGATCGTCAATTCGGATCTCCCGTCCCTTTTTTATTCAGGCTGTCTCCCCACAGAGGACACACGGCTATGCCCCACATTCGGCGTGTCAGCCTGTAGAGACCCACGCTTTCTGCGGTGACTGACAGAGAAGCCAACTTACACAGTGTCCCAAGGGCTGTTTCCAAATCTGGTCTCCCAAAGGAAACCCGCTAAACTCCTCCAGGCATGCTTTCATACCGACCCATTTTCACAGCTTCGTTTGTTCTAACACCTGATTCCTTCTTTGCCTCAGCGAGCCTCAGGAAGGAAGGAAGGCAGACTGAAGAGCAGCAGCTACTCATTTTCCACTAGAAATCATTTCCTTCACCCCTTTTCCAGCTTTTCACCCTCAAGCTCAAATTTAAGCCTAAGTGTCAAAGGTGAGAGACACCTCTTTCAAATGCAGTGTATGGCAGATAACAAACCTATATGAATTCGGAGCTGATACTCACTTTTTATTGTTTTGTTTTCTCCCTGTTGAAATATTTTAGTAACTATTGTTAAATGAAGTAAAGATTCCTCTTGAAATAAACTTGCAAAGGGAAATTCAGGAGAAAAAAAAAAGAGTCAATCTTTAAAAGGGTTGATTGAACTTGTAATCATAAAAGCCACACTCTAGGACATTTGCTGTATTCCACTCTGTTAAATGTTTTATCTTTTTACCCCAAATTATAAATGCCCTAAACCATGAAGGACAAAAGAGCCAGACATCATCTGTGCTGAAAAATTAGCCCTGCCACCTCCAAAGGGGCCTGCAGGTATTCACTGTGGTCCACGCAGCTTCAGCAGGAACAGAGGAGAGCAGTTCTGTGTACACAAAGCGTAGCTGGGCGCGTTACGTGTTCTCATAACAAACCTTCCAATCTGGAGAAAGACAGGCTTTGCTCCTGCCCGGCAAAGACACTCTGAAGGTTTCTGAGGGGCATGAAAGCCGTCTGGAGGTCGATGGTTAATCTGAAAACATGTCATTTTCTAAGCAACAGCAGCCAACAAACAGTCTTCCAGAAATGAAGCCAAATGATACTGTAGTCTACCCCATGCCCTCCATGGGGTCCCACATCACAAAGCAGACACAACACTAAGTAGATAGGAATCTCGTGGAAGAACTCAAAGCTGAAGACAGTTGACCCTTGTGGGTCATTGAGCTGCTGACAATCTGAGGAATCCAGAAGAATGCAAGTATTCGCATACACATAACAATGTACACGTTACTTCAGGGTTTTAGTTAAGAATGACAATCACTGAAGAAGCTATAAGTACAATTTATTTTGGTCATTACAATATCATAGCAGCCCACTAAAATCCCCATTCCAACTAGGTTTTTAGGTTCAAGGTGCAGGAGGGAAACTGGTATGTTAGACGAGTCACAGCGAGCAAAAAAAGGAAAAGAGGAATCTAATGATCACGCCTCTCTCCCCAAAGCTTCATTCACGTGATACAAAGGAATAGAAGGAGGGAAACAGGGAAGTCACCAAGGGTAATGGGTAATGTATTGCTTTATGAAATTTGCATCCATAGTAAGAAAATCAAAGCAATTATTTGTGATTATGATCCTTATATCTGAAAGTTTCAACAATCAACAAGGGCAAAAAGTTAAGACTATAGAATGCCATAGTCATACCTTTTCCATGGGCACTACAGTCCAATGCTATTTTATAAAATGGGGAAGATTCAGTTCCTTATGCATAAGATCAGTATGTTGAATATAACTGAGAGGCAGACAGAGAGCATTAAATGAGGTGATTATGTCTCATAAAGATTTGCAGACTGTTGGGTACCATACACATGTCAGTTGTTAGTTTTACAAAGGGCTACTGACTGTCACTAATATTCAGCTTGGGTAAAATCTCAGAGGGTCTTGGAGTCCCTTTTGTGCTTGCTCCTACATTAACTGAATTACCCACCAGAAGAATATGCCCTCTGAACTCTGCTTAGAGTGCTGAAGTGGACGAAGCACATACAGTTTTATCCAGACAGAACTAGCAGTGCAGCTGAAGTTTGGTCCTTTTATGTGTACAGCATCATTGGACCCTCCTAGCTGTGTTACCACATTATTCCCATTATAGAGTTAAAGAAACCAAGCCTGGGAAAAGTGATTTCTGCATCATCTTATCTAGTAGAACCAGACACAAAACTATGTTCAGAGCCCAAAATTCATTTTCTCAGATATCTTCAAAGGACATGTTTTTAACAACAGGGATGAGTATAATTCTTGAAAACACCAAGTAATTTGAGTGAATTTTGTGTCTACAGGTTGAGTGGCCAGAAATGGGTCTAAAAATAACCTATTTTCCTGAACACAGAGATTTCAAAGGCATGTGTGCTTCTGGGTGTAAAAAAAAAAAAAAGTGAGAAAGCTTTATCCTTTCATAAGTCACAAAGAAAATTGTAAAATTACCTTTACTATGTAAAATGAGATGGGCTTTTAACAATTAACATACTAGACTAGTTATAGTAAATTAATTATATTAGTACGTGCCCATTTCTAAAATCCATATCTGGTATGTATCTTTAAAAAGTGGCCATTTTTTTCTTCATAGTTCAGGTGGCTCATGTTGCTGATTTTGCAAGCTGCCTTGTTTGGATGTGAGCCACATACATATAAAATACATATGTTATGGAATCACAGAATCCAAGGGCTGGCAAAAATCTTTAGAATAAGGTAGCTGGTATCAAAGTTTTGAGAGGAAGAAAGAGTGTTTCCAAAATGGAGAAACAAACAGCTGGGTCTATAAACAACAAGAAGCCTAAAGGTGGTATACACATTTAACAAATATTTTCTGAGCACGGAGCACTGGCCTTCTTCTGGGTACACAGTCGCAGTATTCAAAGACAATGGCAGAGCCACGGAAGTCACCTACATTAACGAAGATATTGGACGTGTCATGTAGCTGCCAAGGAAGATGTTTAATGTGTTATTAAGTCTTCGCAAGGTAAATTAATTTGTTGCTAACAGGGCAACTTCAATTTAAACATCTGTTTTACTAATAAGTACTATACTTATCAGATTTTCACACCAGGAAATTGAGAGGAGATGGTCCCCTAAAAACTATATATTAAGTGATAGAGTCAGGACCAACATACATAGCGGTTCGACCAAGCTGAATGCATCATCAAAACAGCATCACTTTCCTACTTGACCTCCGTACCATCGCTTCCAATCATGTGTGTGAGCGTGAGGTATAGAATAGATGACAATGGGGAATGATACACAGCAAATCACGGTGAAAAATAACAGAATGGACCTTTAAATGCAACCTTGCCTAAACTGTATAAATAATGTTAGTTTTCCTTGCTTTAATTTGTGGTAGAGGCTGACGGGCAGAAATGAAGACCGGATGGGAGATAATTTTTTTTTTAAAAACTCAGAGACACTTCACTGTCAGAATCTTTTCTTGGGTTTAAACACAATGTTAATTTTTTTTAATTAGGTGTAAATACTTCTAAATGTATTCCTGTGAATGGGAAATGAACACATTTTATAAGCTCTCCCCAAATAATTTTGACATCAAAATAGCATAAGGTTATTATGATTATTTTTTTAATTTGGGGAAGATTTTCCTGTAAAAGCAACACAGGAGGAGCGAGAT
>VMDR010013771.1:0-24509 GCA_007922815.1 Macrotus californicus | reverse complement strand
TTTTCCCTCAAAAACTGGGGCAAAAAAGTGCACATTATACACGGCAAAATATGGTAAATGTGAATTCAATTTAATAAAATCTAGACAAATAGCTCAGATATAGACATAGATATAATTATATATAATTTTACATGGTATTGTAATGTATTCATATAATGTAATTTTAATATGTTAATCAAATGTCCTAAAGAAGTTTATATTTAAAAAAAGTATATTTAAAAATTAGAATAACATGCATTATTTCATTTGATCCTTTAAGTCACCCAGAGGAGTTGAGCATTCCTCTCTTCCTGTAAAACACAGGAAACTGACTATTCAAAGAATTTAAGAGAATTCTTGAGGGTCACTCACTACCCTCAAGAATTCTCTTAAATTCTTTGAGGGCACGTGCATTCAGGGAACGAACCAGCAGAATGGAATGGGGAAGTACAAGTTCACCAGGCTTTCATTTCTTTTGAGTTCTTACTTTGTTTCGCTTCCACCCTGACATACCACTCCTCTTTTGTATTTATTGTGGACATCCCATATGGCCAAATCTATTCCATTGTTTCCTTTGTCATAATAGCAATTTCCTGCTCTTTGTGATTCTCTTTTTTCCCCTCTTTTTTCTTCTTAACAACTTCTTGATGTGTTTGCATCAGCCCAAAGCACTGGAGAGGACAAACATGGGACTGTTGAATGGGGAAGGACCAGACCGCCTATGGCTGTGGCTTTTGCTTTGCACTCCATTTAATGATTGATTTAGTGCTTGTTTTTGGCAGGATGCTACTCACATACATGAAGTAAAAGCAGAAATCTGGTGTCCCTCCTGGAAATCAAAGAGTTTCTTGGTTTTAAGGGATGACAGTAACATATAGTGATATAGATATGATGACCCTTGACACAAATATGAGTATTTGTGACACAAATATTATTAGCAGACTATCCAGGAACACTAAAGTGGCTGTTATAATAGCAGGATGCTATTTGTGGTCCAGGCCTGTGTGTGCCCAGGCTCCCCTGAACAACGTACAGTGCCGTGTCCTCTACACGGAAGGGACAGTGGCTGCCATATAGAGTCATGTCCGGGAAGTCCCACCAGGTGCCATTTGCATGAGAAGCCACTCAGGTTTAGATGAAGATCGTTATCCTGAGGGGACGGGGACCATAGATACACAAGAGCTAACCAAGTGAGATGGCTTTGAGGTAACATGGTCACGTACCTTTACTGTGGTTTTTTTCTGTCCTGTACCTTCAGACTCTTGGCACTAACGTGAAAGAAGAGACTCTGAACAATGACAGAGATGATGACAATGCCAATAATATGTGAATGGTGGGTGTTTGTGTGACACGTGAAAGTTAATATGTGATATTTATAGACATTATAATAAAATATTAACACTATGATAAAAATGAGCAAAGGACATGAGCAGACAGCTCAATAAAGAGGAAAAGATTAAAATAATTTTAGAATGGAAGAATATTATTTAAAACAATAAAATATTTTCAGCTACAAAATTGGCAAAGCATTTTAGATATTGATATTTAAGTAAATTATTGTACATTTACTTATTTTATAACCACTTGTGGTGTCCTATGTGTCACATACGTCCTCAAAATAGAATATTATGTAGCCAATAAAAATGCCATTTTTAAAGGGTACTTAGTAACATGGGGATAGGTTCACAGAAGAATAGTTAATAAAATAACAATATTTAGTATTTAAATTGTATATGTCTACTTACGTATACAAATTGATTTACACACATTGTTTAATCCTCAAAATCATGATTTAGCTATATTAAGTAACTCACACCAAGTGGCAGAGGCGGCAGATGATGAAGCGGGCACATCAACTCAGGTCTGCCTGACTTCGAAGTCCACATTTGTAGCAATGGTAATAAACTTCCTTCTGTGGCACATGCAGAAATAATCAAGATGAGAAGTTATATTCTCACACTGGGAGAGCACACATGTACACACACATGCACACACACATATGTATATGCACACACTTCCATAGCCTGTGTTTGGATTATGAGTAACTTGTGCTTTTCATTCTGCTCTTCTAAAATAAATATGCCTCGATTTTGTAATCAGCAATTTTAAACAAATAAAAGAGTGAGAACCACACAATAGAAATACTGCAAGTCGGACAGGGATCTCCACTTCCCTGCCTCTTTCTTGGCGGTCACACTGGATCAGATACTAGAGGAGAAAACACAGGCAACTATGGTCAGTCTCCCCAGGACTTCCACAGGTCTGCTCCCGGGTGCTCCACGGCTGGGCCTTGTTGGGGTGCAGGAACGAGAGACAGACCCTGTGACAGACAACTGGAGAGCCAGGGGAGGGTTTTGTGTCCTCAGCACCTGGCACTTGGCCAGCCAACAGTACATGTTATGGGTGCAGTGAGTGACTGTCCCTCTCCGCCCCTGACTGGTATTTCACTTTATAAACTGCCTTACGTGGTTGGGGACGTCTGGGGCCACGACAATGTTCTTGTAGTTCTCTAATCAGAAGTAGCGGGGAGAAGGAAGGAGGCAGGAGGGGAGCTAACGCTGGTTAATCGAGCCCCCTTTTCAGGACCTGTGCTAGCACCTCTCAGAGGTATCGTCTCATCGGACCATCACAAACGCTCTGCCGAGCACGGGCCACAGAGCAGAAAAGACAGGCTCCGAGGGTCATCAATGGCCCATGGTGACCCTGCTGTTGCTGTGCTTGTGCTATCTAAACCCATTTTCCCCAAAATCCATGTGCACACACCTGAAGTTCCCTGACTTTCTACCTCCGCTCGTTACGCTAGAGAATTATTAATTTCCAATCTCAATATTAACTCTCAGGTGTCCGGGCGTAAACTGGGTAAATAGGGGCTGCACCCAACTCCAGTGGTCCTTGCTCACGAACGTAACGCCTGCGTGTGATAACCACTATATACTCTACGCCTCCCAGAGCTGCTGGGAGTTACATGTAAGCTGATTCTGCACAAACACCGAGGGTCTAGACCCTGCTTCTCCACATGTGGCTGTCAGCAGGGGCTCATGAGAAATGCTGGGACATCTGCATTTTATCCAGGTTCCCTGCCATCTTCATTCGTGTTGAAGTTTAAAGTAGCTATTGATTATTTGCACTAATTCATTGCAATTTACACAGACAGCTGCCCTGTGTGCGAACGCTGTGAGGCAGGCTAGGAATAATGGTGATAGTTACAGCTGACGTTTGCTGGCTGCCTCCCAGGCCGGGTCCATGCTAACGCTTGCCCGTGGTTTACATCCTGCAGTCTCTGAAGAAGTCCTGCCACCTTCCTGGTAGAACAAAGGTGAGTCTTTAGAAAGGTGCCCCCGTTGTAAGTGGCGGAGCTGAGTTTTAGACCTACAGCTGTCTCGGGGGAGAGAGTGGACTTCTAACAGGTATCTTTAATTGCCTGTCCTGAAGGTTTTGCAAGCTGGCTGGAGAGAAAGACCAGTTGTGCCTAAAGCTGTATTTCACTGAAGGGCTATGAGAGGTACACGCTGCTGTGTGGTATCAGTCCAGAGTGAGGGATGAGCTGTGCCTGATATTGAAGGCAGTTTTCATGGAGGAGGTGACTTCTGACTTGGATAGTTCAAGAGAGGGAACTTTGGACTCAAGATACCTTGGGAGCAACGCAACGCAGATAGATTTCCACAAGGCATGCTTATTAACTCACACCCTAACTTGTCTCCTCGGGAAGATGTTAAGTAGACGCTGTCCTCGAAGGGCCTGAGGGAAGCAGTGACACATGAAACAAGAACAGAGTGGGGAATGTCGCTGTAGAGCACAGCCTAAGTTTCTCCAAAAGTAGGCAGGTACAGAGGCTGGCCCTCGGCTCCGTAGGGAAGCACCCCGCAGCTCAGGATGATTCATGTGCGTCAGCAGGGGAATGTGGAAGCAGGTTATGCTGGACCCCAGTGGGAGCTTGGGTGGGCAGAGTGTGGTTTCCTCCAGTGTCTGGATGGGTCATGGCCCTTCCAGCTGATGACAGTCTTAGCACACTAATTTATTCAAGAATCTGGATTCCTCACCCTGGGCTCAATTGCTGATCACTGATGTTAGGTGATGGGCATCGCTGAAAGTGGAGGTGGACCCGCTCCATGCGCACGGGATCAAAGCACCCTTGTGCAGTGAAAGCACAGTGCGTCTCAGAAGGCCCATCCCGCAGCGAAGTGGGCCTGAACACTGGGCATTCACCCGTGCTGCCAGCCGCTAGGACTGATCATAGCAGCCTCCTGATCACAACACCAGCGGCGCAGCACTGGCTGCAGCCTCAAACGTGTCTGAAACTCTCAGCACGCCCTGTTCACACTACTTCTAAAACACTCCAGATTCTAACCATTTCCGATCGTCACCTGACGTACTGCGCAAGCATTCCATGCCCCTCCCACACACACAGCACACAGAATACACACACACACTTCCCTCTTTAGTTTTATTATGGAGCATGGGAAACAGATGCCAGAGTGCAAGGGATTTTAGAAATCGTGCTGCAGCATCGCCGGGCTTCCACAGTTGCCATGTGAGGACTGAAGCTATTTTATCTACACCCTCACCCACCTCCTGTGCTCACTTTTAATCAAGTCCCAGGTATTGCATTATTCCACCCACAAAAATCTCAGAGTGTCTCTCTAACATATAAGGGACCTGTCTTGTAAAATACAATTACAATGTTCTTTTGACACCTCAAAACAACGAATGACCATCTTTTAATGTTATCATATATTCAGGCATTGTTCACATTTTTTATAAATGATATATACATCTATATGTATGTATATGTTTGAATAAATGTCTGGAGGTAAATATACACACATCTTTATTGTGTATACATATCTATATCTGTGCATCTCTTTATAAATCTATTCTGTCTAGGTACCAGTAGAAATAGCTATGCATATGCACAATATAATACAGTCTGTTTAAATCAGTGTCCAAGTTGGAATTGTTTGATATATTTCTTAAGTGTCTTTTAGCTCACAAGGTTGCCCTTTACCTCCTCTGTCCTTCTTTCTGCGACGGTGTCCTTATTGTCTTGACCTGGAGACCCAGCTCCTGTCACAGCCTCCAAACTGACTTCCACATCTTTCCCACGACACCTTATTCTCCATCCAGAAACCTAAATTTCAGAATATAAATCCGATCACTCCTCCTCTAGATTTTCCAGAACCTTCCCGATATATATAGGAGAATGCTCAAAACCCCTACGCTGCCAATCAGAGTCCTACGGAACTAAAAGATTAATAGGGTTTCTTCATGACATGAAACTTAGTATTCTTTTCTAGCCATAGTGGTGGGGCCCCTGGACTTTGAGAAGGTTTGAGCTTGTGATGGTCTAAGTAAGACTCAAGGCTGTTTTTACTTGCTCCCTCCTCTGACTGGACCATTTTCCTGATTGTTGTCACATGGCCGGCTCCTTCCTAACATTTGGGTCCCACTCATCCACAGCTTTTGCAAGCAAGCAGAGCCTGAGACACCAGCCTGCACGCAGGCAGCATAGCCTGGAATGGGTGTCAGGGACTAGGGTCACCAGATAGTGAGTGAACCAGGGAAGGAGGCAGAACACTATTAAGCGGGTTGTGGCTGTAGATAACTGGGGCTCTGTAATTTTTAAAGAGGCATGAAGAGTGAACCTCACAGTTGCCCACCTGAAGGGTGAAAGGGGGAGCACTCATCTTTTGGATGCCGCCTGACACTGGCCAAGGGTGCCCACAGTGTGTTCATTCCCACGCATCCGCAGGAGCACCCTACATGGCAGCCTCAGAGATGCAAGGTGCAGCCGAGGCAGGGGGCCAGCAGGCGCGGTTCTTTGGTGCGATGGGTATACCTGCAGTTACAGTAAGAAGCACACCGAGAGGACGGGAGGTGAGGCTAGAAAGATGCCTGTGCAGGAAGGCGCTCTGCTCCCCTTGCTTTCCCAGACCAGCCTTCCCCAGCCACCCAGCCGGGAGTAAAGACAACGCCCTTCACGCCCTCCGCCCTCCGTCCCACCTCCTGTGAGAGTTTCACACCACTTAGTCCCCTGTGGAATGGAGCTATTTTCTTGTTTGTTTGTTTGTTTATTGTCCATCTCCTTCCAAAGCATGGTTGCATCTTGCCCTTTTTATAATGCCTGGCATCTGGAAAAGTATCTGCTCAGTGAGCAGTTGATGAGCACAGAGAAAAGGAGGCTGGAGAAGAGTTGGGAGCCTCTTGTAGAAGCCACGCAAACCGCGCTGGGCTGTTTGAGGCTGTGTATTTTTTTCTGTCTTGGGAAGCGTTTTGGGAGCGCTGTTGCTCTCCACCCACAGCTGCAGAGAGTGGAGCTCAGAGTGTCTGGGGCTGGGCCTCGGTCACACAGCCACCTACCGAGCGTTGGCGCTGCGGGTGAAACTCAGGGACGGAGCCTAGGAGCCCTGTGCTCTCCCCCCAACCCCGCCGCCAGCCCTGACAACACCCCTGCATCACCCCACTGCGTCTCACAATTAGCAACCTTCACAGCTTTTCAGAACCAAGGAAATCTAGTGTCGTCAAAGGAGGCACAGTCCTCGATGGGAAGTAGAAAAGCTTCTGTGTCCAGTTTGCTCTGCTGAGTAAATCATGCCATGCCTCTGAGCACCACATTTTCCTCCTCAGAACGAAGGGCCTCAGTTGCGGTTTTGCTGTGTTTTGTGCTGTCTTGGACTTTTACTGTGTCACGACTTGGTCTGGCTCCCAGTGGCATCACAGGTGTCATTAGAGCCACATGTCCTTGTTACTCCAGTTGAATGTGGGGCAAGCCTCTGCAGAAGCTTTTGATGGAATCAATAAGTAGTGGATCATTAAAAGCTGCCGTATCGTGTTGATGCACATAGTTCGCTTCCCTAAAATTTGTCATGTGTAAAACACCTAAGAGACTCGCTCTATCTCAGTGTTTTTCATCTTTTCGGCAATGAAAGATCCAGGTATGCTCCGTTTGTTTGGTTTCTGTTTTGTGTTTTTGTCTTTCCTCTTTGTTTTTTCATCAGTGAGGTGTGACATACCTGCCGAAAAGGCCACAAGTATCAAGGATACAGGGCGATGTATCCACACACACATTTGTACACATGCACAGTGAGGTGTGACCACTGCTTAGTACCACCTAGAACAACTCACATCCCCCCTGAAGGCTCCCTGGGTAATCTTCCGAGTTATCACCTCACCCCACTAAGGTAAATATGATTCTGACGTCTCTGACCTCGGTTTTGCTCTTTTCTGAACTTCATATACACAGAATCATAAAATATGTGTCCCTTGACATCTGGCTTCTGTTTGCTCAATATTAAGTCTGTGAGGTTTTTCTACTGATACGTGTAGCACTACTGACCTCTTTTTTATTCTGGGTACTATTTAAGTACACAGATAGATTGCCATTTATTCATCCACTCCACTGTTGACGGATAGAATTTTTTCTCTTTGGCTATTATAAACAGAGCTGCTGGGGACATCACTGTTTGTGTCTTTGATGGAGACAGACATTCATCACTCTTGTGTAGATAAATAGGAGAGCAATTGCTGAGCCCGACGATATATATGTGCTCAGATTTAGTCATTTCTGCCAATTTCCCAAAGTGGAGGGTAACAAGTTTCACCCCCCAGCAATGTCTGAGCACTCCAGGGACCCAAGTCGTTGAGGACTAGGGGATTTATAGTGTGTTTCCCTGTGTCATCCAGCATGCATTCCATATGCTTCACTTAGCAGGTGCTCACTAAATATTTGTTGAGGAGCTCATTTGATTCCTCTCCCAATGGGAGGAAAATATCCGACCACATGGGGAGACTAGCTTCCGCTGCCCCAAGATGGCAGGCTGTGGCCGCTGGAGCCCAACATTTTGTCTCCCTTAGTTTTAAGAATCTTTCCGTCCCAGTAAATTACCATTATGTTCATGATGAATCATTTCACGACCATTAGGCTGATGCAAACCAGAGCCAGAGACACTATGTGCTCACCCGTGGGTTCCTCCCCAAGTATACAGCGCCCTGGCGGCCACCTCTGTTTGCAGACCAGGCAGTGCTGGGTGGTTCAGGGCCACAGTCCTTCATCTGGGACAAAATAGCATTGCATAGCTGGGACGGCAGGGCTGCCCCTCTCATCAGACATCAGCACTAGTCCAACCTGCCCTCCCATGGGCCAGGCGGTGGGTAAGCTGGGACGGATGAGGAAAGGACATTCAGATAAAAAATAATAGCAGTTAATGAGGCCATAATGACTGGGGTGTAACAGAGTGGTCTTTGTAAGGATGTAAAATTAAGCCACCGACCTAGCTTTCCTCGTGTGTGAATTAAGGACCACATGTACTTGATCGTGTTTTTGTGAAAAGCAGATACAAGGGGCAGGGGTAACAGCAATGCCACATGCAAATTGTCAATTCATCTGTCGGGGACCACAGTGCCAAACACCTTGCAACATCATCACGACTTATCCTCCCGACAGGACGCCATGCAGCACTCTGTGGTCTTGGACAGATGTCTCAGTTGCTCTTGTCTCTTTTTTTGAACCCGTCAGAAGTTGTACTTACCCTGAAATCCTAAACTGCATTACCTATCTGTCTAACATTTAGAACATGTGGAGTAAAACCAACCTAAAAACACATGCACATAAATAACTACTAAGTGCCACTCAGCTTAATAAACAGCCCCTGCCCTCGAGGGAAAAATACTTAGAGTAAGACAGGAGTTCCGAGAGCAAGTGGCATTACACTGGGCTTTGGAGAATGTTAGGCGTATTTTAGGCAGGAATAATCCTTTGTGTAAATTCTTGGAGATAAGAAGAAATACACTTTATTCTGGGAACTATGAGAAACTCTTATTTTGTTAGGGAAGCAAAGAATGTGGGGGTAGGATGGAATTGTCAAGAATTGAGGCTAGAATATACGTTGAGGCTGAACAGGGAGACCAAGTACAACATTGAAAAATAGACCCACCGCTCCTAAAAGACTTATTCCCTGTGGAAGTCACCTGTGTCAACACCCTGCCTGGTCGGCAGAAAATAAAACATGGGATGGTCTTGGTGGTCGTTCATTGCAGGGCCAGGGACGGGCCACCCTGATTTGCGTGGGCACGGGGTCGGGGCAGGGTTCAGACAGTACAGCTCTAATTCTCTGCACACAGCGTGGGAGGTCGCCCCTTCTGACGTGACTATGGGCCATGAAGTTCTCGGATTTTATTGCTCCAAGTGAATCAAGCCTTTTTCCAAAATGAATTATGGATCATAAACCCCTGGGGTGGCCATAATGTTGCATTTTTGTGAAATCCATATTCTGGGTGGACGTTTATCACATAACTATTAGG
This sequence comes from Macrotus californicus, assembly GCA_007922815.1. NCBI lineage: Eukaryota > Metazoa > Chordata > Mammalia > Chiroptera > Phyllostomidae > Macrotus > Macrotus californicus. The sequence continues at coordinate 15,233 of VMDR010013771.1, read as the reverse complement.
AAGTATTAGCTGCAGAAAGCACACCTCATGGTTGGCTCAGCAGGAGAGGGTTAACATGTTCACGTCCAACAGCTGGACTTTACTTTCCGGTCAGGCCCGTATAAACAGGGCTGGGAGCTGTGGCCACTCATTCAGGATGTGACCAGGGTCAGACCAAGCCTAGCTGGAGGTACTTCCTGTAGTCCCAGGGCTAAAAAAAGGCACTTAGCAGATACTGATAAAATAGGTTTTTGAAGATAAAAGTTATGCGCTAAATACATGACTTCAGTCTCACTCACCTCTTCTACTCTGAATTTGTCTGTGCCCTGATCTTAGACCTCACAGCCTCCAAACTGTGAGAAATACACACTTCAGTTTGTGGTGTTTTTGTTGTAGCAGCTCAGACAGAGTGAGATGCCATCTTCCTTCCATGCCACCTGCAGAATGATGAGAAAGAGAGAGGCAGAGAGACCAAGGTGGAGGGGCAGAGACATGGGGGAAGGTACAGCAAGCAACAGAGACAGAGACAGAGAGAGAAACAGAGAGAACAGAGACTTGGGGCTTCCGTTCTCAAGCCAGGGTTTCCACCAGTGGCTCAGCATTTGCCAGAACCAGAACCAGCTTCTGGCTTCTCACACTACGTTTTAAAATGTGTGATGCATCTCCTCGTGACAAAGAGTCAATTAGTTAACAAACAGAAAATAATCGCAAGTCAAAATGCACTAAGTTGCATTGCACTTGGTTCTCTGTGTTCCTTGGGGAAAACCGTGGTTATAAATAGGGAATTAGGTTCCTGAGTCCACCATCCTCACATGTCTCATTCTTGACCTTGTTGGGGAAATATAATTATAAACAAACCAAAAAAAAGTAAAAGCCAACCAAACAGAAAAACAACTCGCATCCCAGAAAAACCTTTCTATAAAAGTAGAAGAAAAAGAAAACAGTTTTATCATTGAACAAGCATTAAACCAGAATGTGATATACACACAGGTAAGCCGCTAAGAGATTGAACAAATGGGACAACGGTAATAGCATAAACAATCAAACATTAAAAAAGAGAGATTGAAGACAGGAATCCTCCCCATTACATGTACTGTTCTCCAGAAGAAGGACTAATTCTTTTCAACTAAAGAGGGCTTGAGAGCGCCATTTGTCACACACAGTTCACCCTAAATCCACTTGGTAGCTAGGGTGACGATCTGTATTAGCAATTGCCTTTATCGAAAGGAAAAACAAACACATCTTTATGACAACTTGAAGCTAAGCTCTGTGGAAGTGAGGAAGTTATGCCCCATTCTCTCACAGGGACAGGGACAGGGACATAGGGCTTGTTATCTTCCTTGATGACATTTCAAAGAGACAGTCATCGCCAGGTATCCATTCTGGATATCTTCCAGGATGCCCACAGACACCCAAATTCAAGGATGCTCAAGTCCCTTATGTAAAATGGCCAGCGTAGCATTTGCATATAGCCTGACACATCCTCCTGTGTACTTCAGATCATCCCTAGATGACTTACGATGTTTAGTACAGTGTCAAGGCTGTGTGGTCATCGTACCGCATCATTTAAGGACAGTTTTCACGATGACAAGGAAGAAGAATCTGTACCTGCTCACTCACAACAGACCTGGCTGCGCAGTGCACATCGGCAGCAACGTAACTGTTTGGCTCCTGATACTTTTGATTTGAGATTCATTGAATTTGTGGATGTGGAGCCAGTGGATAGTGAGGGTCACTGGCACTCTCCAGGTCCTTGAGAATGACATTCCTGGGCTATAAAGCTGCAAAAGAAAAAAACCGGTTTTGAAAAGATTTACATCCATCTCAAAGAGACAGAGAAATAACCTGCAATTACATGTCTTCTAAAGTAAATGCTCTGAGAAAAGGGAGGGAGAATGCCTTTCCCCTTCTGGTCAGTAGGGAGAATCACACCTTATTTCTTCATTTGTCTTTGACATTACAGCTTTCCCCTTGACCCTCTCTGAGTTGTCAGAGAGTGGTCTCTGCTCCAGTTTCCTCATCTGTAAGACAATTATATTAATTAAAAGAGTGAATATGTATAAATCACTTATAATAAGTGCCTATCCATAATCTGAACAGTAAGTCATTATTAATAATTTCTTCTCAGCTGCATTGGGTTTACTTCTTTAATATCTTTATTGTGCATCTTAATTAATTGATTTAGTGGCCATTATCTTAATTTTAGTCCACTCAGCATGATTTTAAGTTTTTCTGGTGACAGACTCCCCTTAACCAAACATTAGTCAGGGTCCTCCCCATGACAAGGCCTTGACTTGGTGCCTCGCCCTCAGGCCGGCCTACCCCAGTTTCAGTAAGAGTCCTGCTAAAAGCCTCTCAGGACCTGCTAAGAGTCCTGTGGTCAATTTCTAATCATCCCTCAGCATCCCACAGGCGATGTGTGGTCACCCTGACACCTGGTGGAATTCCTCATCTCCCACTCTCAATACCTGGTCAATCTGGCCTGCCTTCAGCAGAGATCCTGTTAGCTCAGGCTAGCAAGAATTCCCCTCTCAGAATGTTCTGTCCACCCCCTCTCAGGTGAGCCTGCTCCTCAGCTATAAACCCTCAGTTGTTCTTGGAGTATGCAGATCTGAGCCCAGTTCTCATTACCGAAGTCTCATTTCTCGTATTGCAATTGTTCCTCAACAAAAATCAGAATTTGCCCTTTAAAACTACTAGCTCTGGTTTTCTTTGCCAGTAGCCACATTCTGTCCAAGTGAAGAGGCAAAGTTGGACTCAGCCAGGGTCGAAAATTAGCCCACCTGAGCCTGACAAAGGGAAAAGCACAAGGAGTCAAAAGTGAGTTTAAAACGTGGGGTCACCATGCAGGGCCATGGAATGCAAGTTCTGGACACAGAGGAGCCGGAGGACACAGTGAGACGAAGGGCAGTGGACAGGTGGTAGCATGGGTAGAGTCACAGCTTCTTCAAGGTCAGACAGTTTCCTCAGTCAGACCACAGTGGTGGGAGAACAAGAACAGGGGCCCGGGAGCTGGGGTAACAGAAGAGAGGCAGTTGCTGATGTTAATGAGGTCTGGGAAGTGACCATGGGTTCAGACAGCTCAAGTAGGATGTGGGACCAGATCATCACACGAACTTGGAAGCGAGGGTTTTGGAGTAAGTGTTGATGGGGATGCTGCAGTCACTGTGGATGATCAACATCAGCAGGGTGGGGGTGGGGCACTGTGGCAGGTGCTAAATCTCCTAGGAACTGAAAATGTGCCTCCCCTATTGATACGGCGATGGTGTTGGCATCACGCATGTGACTGGGACAGTGAGGGGTAGTGTGTGAAACAGCTTGCAACTTTAGAGTCTTTTTTTCCGGGGGAGTGGTAGAATTTTCTAGAACTGGTACAGTAAGGGAGAAGTTGCCTGTCCCTCCTGCAGGCTCAGGGCTACAGGAGACACGTGAAGTGCTTTTGCTTCGCAGGCACAAGTGCCTGTCTTGGTTCACTGATACTGTGTGGTGGATGCTTCCTGCTGACATCCTCATTCTTGCTTGACTAGGGGTGACCTGCCTTTGCTCCATCACCACAGGCTACGGCTCGTTGCTTCCCATCGTTTGTGGACCCCGGCCTTACAAACACCTGACAACAGCCCCTCCCTGATTTTGGAGAGTGTCCTCATCACCCCGTAAGCCCTCTGCAGCAAACACCTTAGAATCATTCTCAATTCTGCCTCTGGTCTTCATGTCTGATGTACCCACTCTTTTTACAGTTCTATATAAAAAATCCATCATAAATACAGTCTTCTTTCCTTACTCTTACCTGAGCTGACTATTCCAGGCCCTGGCCATCTCTTGTGGAGAAAGAAGGGACACCCACACATTCCCTCGGCATCCACACTGCGTGTTCCCAGCTGTCCCCCCAGCTTCCTGTGCCATTTCAGCTTGGCTCAAGCACTCCGCTCCTTCTCCATGGTCAGCTGGGTAAATTCCAAACCATTCCCTTCAGCATTAGAGCTTTTTCGCGTGCCGGGCCTCCCTCCATATCCAGCCAAAAGTTTTGCCCCTTTTCTAAAGCATTAAACGTGCGCTGGAACGTGGAGGGTGGCAGGCCCTATCACTTGCAGTTGTAACTAGTCCGTGGGACAGGGACATAATGCCATCTTCACTTGTCCTGTGACAGTGTTTGAACAGGCAGTGGCCACGAGGTTCCAGGTGTCCATGGACCACCCCAGCGCCCAGGAAGTTGCAGCAATGCAGGGGGCAGTGCCTGGCACTTCTCTTGGCTTCTCTGTTGTTTCCCACTTTTAACCCGAACACTGAACACTCTAAATTCACGTTGACATTATTTTATCGTATCATTCAGGTGATTCACATGGATCTTACCATTAGTTTAAGCCCCTAAGTTATTTGTTTTCATGTGAGATAAAGTCACATCTTCTCTGATCTGTGTTTTTCCATGTTAACGGCTCTCCTTTTAGCTGCATAGGAGAGTGAGTTTGGGAGCTTAAAGGGCACTCAGTTCCCACCTGCAGACTAACTTCATTAAATTTTCTAGGCGTAGGATCTGGACATTCTGACATTTTTATTTTTAAAGAAAAGCCCCCAGGTGATTCAAATTTGCAATCAAGGCTCAAAAACTTACTGGCTACTCTTAGTGTCTGTCTCCTCTCAAAACTGGCAGCACCATCTGTACCAGCCATGTGGTGACATCATCAGTTGTCCAGGCACCTGGGATGGAAGAGCACCTGAGCGTCTCGAGTGTTATTTATTATTGGCTTTTTGTTGCGACTCTTCCTTGACTGACAGGTCTAAGAAGCATTAAAAATTCTAAGATACACCAGAAGAAATGTTTTCGGCATTTTTATATCAGATTGTCCTCATGCTCCCTCTTTTCCTGTGAATCCTACAAATATAAATTGAATACCGAGTTCTGTGCAGAAGAAAATACAGCTGGTTGTCTTGGTGGAATGGAACAAATGCCATTGTCCCCTACTACCCCAGCCTAATTCTCAGTCACCCAATGGCACTGCCAGCGTCGCTGCTGCATGGAGTGGCAGCAGCCTCAGGGGTCTGTTCGTTCCCCTGCTTTGGAATTAGGCCAAGGTCTAAAAGTGAGTGTGCGCCTCTTATTTTGTAGTCCGACAGCTGATGAAGCCTCTGAAAAATCTCCATGTTCAACTAAACACCCATTCTTGTACCTCACCCCTGCTCCACTCCGCCTTGGATGTTCAATACGGATATCCCAGGAAGAGATTAGCCTTGTTGAAATAGCATATGATGACAAGCCTGCCTCCCTAGTCTCCCTCACGGTGCATCAGGGCCCATCTGACCGAGCCAGGCATATCAATCTACAGCAGCAGCTGGAGTAGTGGCTTTCCCCTCCAGGTTGTATAAGAATAATAAAAGGCATAAGAAAGAATGGCTGAACATTTAATATGGAATACAAGAGATGGGCATTTTTGTGGTATGTCATCATACAAGTGTGTGTAATAAATGAGAAATGATAATGTGTCAATAAGGTAAACTTTCAGATGGTACTAGGTACTAAAGTCACTTCTGAAAGAAAAAGAATTGAGGAAACAAATTTCCAAATACTTCTTCCCTCGCGTTCTGCTATTTCTCTTTTGCCCCGAATGCTGGTCTAAGTGGGAAAATCTCCTGCTTTCTGCAAGCGCATCTTTGCTCTTCCCGTCGCTGCCATTCAGCTTGGAGGAGCCAAGGGGCGTTGTCAGATTTAGTTCTTCACGGGAGATGTTACTGTTAATAAGCTGAGTAAATTCGCACATGCGCCCTGCACCTCATGATGAGGCACTGCTCCTCCTTTCTGATAGGCTCAGTAAGAATGACCTTGGACCATTCAGTCCTGTCATCTTTGGTGGCGTGTTCGATTAGCCCCCTCACCAGTAAAATAAAGGGTGAGCTAATTTAGTGATGTGTACGGCCGCTTCTAATTCAGAGGCTCCATGATGTTGTCGTGCATTACAGATTTAAAGCAATACCAGGATATTCAGGTGACTATAAAAGTAAACATAAACTTAAGCAAGGGATTCTCTGGAAGACATGCATGTACCAAGAAGTTAGGAACTCATCTGAAAAAGAGCCCTGGTTTTAACCAGACGATATCTCTCAAACACATTATTTTGTTTAGATTATCTGTCTATTCTCAGCCAAAGGGAAAGGTACTCACCCATATGTGTCCTGTTGTCAAGTTTTCAACGCTTAGACCATGCTCTCAGGTGTCCCACGGTTTACTACATGCATTCACTGATGAGATTCATACGCTGATACTTTCAGAGTGTTTCGAAGCATGTGGTTCCACATGTCATAGACGGAAACTCGGTCTCTGCTATTCAGACTCTGCAGATGTTCTGGGCTGGTCGTCAGAGCCCAGGGTGTAGCTGACCGTTGAGACTAGACCGTCTTTCTGAGATGCATCTGTAAATGGAAGACCTTGAGCATCTCTGTTTCCCTTTCCTCTTCCCTTTACCTGCCACCAGGCAGTCCTAGTTGCCACCTCTGTCACCAGAAATAGTGCATGAGTCTCCTAATTTTCCTCTTCCCTTCCATTTATTTTGTATATTCTTTCCGATGTAAAAATTCGGTAGTGTTGCTCCTTACTTAAAATATTAGAGAGGCTTTGCAATTTAATTAGTTTAGATGTGAAAACTAAATGCCTGTGAAGCCCTCCAACTACATCCTGCTCGCTTCTTGCCCAGCTCTAGCACTGCTCGCCTTCCCCGCCCCCCACCCCCGCCCTGACTAGAGAGCGCTACCCAGTTAGGAATGTGCCCAGCCCCGCAGACCTGATGCCGAGCATTGGAGTTCCCTTCCCAGGGCTTGGAGAAAGTGAATGAACGGTTTTCATAGCTAGAACCTCATTAATACTGTAAAATGTTTAATGATGTAATTAAAACGTATGATTACGTCTCTTGAAAAAATATTTACTTTTATTTAACTTTTTGGTGATATCTTTTTGTTTTGCACGTTTTAAGTTAAAAGTTGAGTGAAAAGGCACAATTTCATCGCATGATTCCCCACAGCGGGGTCAGAAGTAGGGCAGGACCGGCAGGGTGCGTGGTGACTGACCCCCCAACTCAGAGGTGAGTGAGTGTAGGGTCAGCACCCGTCAGTGGGGAACTCCTTGACTTCCAGGCACTAGTGGTCCTGCTTGGCACGTGAGCACGAGCCCTTATCTGGAGTTACCCACACAGTGCCCTGAAGCCTGCCTTTCCAAGTGGGTTCCTTTGCCTGCCTCCCCTAAAGAGAAGAATGTCTTATTTTACCATTTTTATGAGCACCTGACGCTAAGACCGACCCACTGTTTGTGCCAGAGTCAGCTGTGTCACTCACTGAAGACGCCGCCTGCCACATCTGTGCTGGGCGCTGTGTCTACTCGGGTGGCCCCTCGTGTACTGATTTTAACAGGTTACCCCTGATAAAACACCTTCAATTCTGCAGTTTTCTGTGAAATGTTTTATTAAAGAGTGTTCACTGCATTAACCTCAATAAGCATAACATTCAAAATTAAGTAGAATTGAGGGGACACATCCAAACTGTTTAGCTTCCTACACATTTCAAAATTTCACATATGAGTCATCTCAGTCTCTTAGTAAGTCATCAAGAACGATGGATTCAGATTCTTCAATTCCTCTCTGAACTCTAATCTCAGAAAGCTGTATTGTCATATTGTCATGCCAGATACTCAGAGTCTAAGGGATTATATGCCTTTTCTTATAGTACGCGATTCTCCCTAATCTCCTCACACAAATTCCGAACCAATCGAGGGAGGAAAATAAATAAATAAGTAATGTCAAGCACATGGACAAGGTAGCTTAGGAGTAGAAAAATGAAGCTTCCAAACTGCTTCTCAGACCTAGAGACTTATCTCCTCACTTCCCCTTATCCCAGGTGGCAGTGACCCCCAGTGGGGTCAGGATCTTTGTCACTGAGATGTCACATAGGGGAGAGGAGCTGAGAGAGCACAGAATCAGCTCCTGTGAGAAACCAGAAACAGCTGAGCTGCACACATTCCTAGTCACTTACCCTGAAGCCCCAAGTCAGAGGATTTATTTCTTGTTCCCAAGGAGGAACAGGTGGGGTGGAAGAAGGAAGCAAAAGGTATTATCTAAGTGAGCACCCCATTAAAATTCTCCATGCAATATTTGAGGCCTACTTATACTAAAAAAAATAGTTATTGATGACCTGAAATTCAAATTTAATTGGATAGGTTATGTTTTTATCTGTTAAATCTGACAAACCCAAGGTGGAGACTAAGTGCACCCTTCTTCACATCACCCAGGCTTACATTTTTATACCATGGGACGGGAAGGTGTCTAGCATGTCTTCTGGTTCTACAGCTGAAGGGATCCCCGAGGTGCTAGCAGGCTTCAGAGGCAGGCTGGGTCCTGAGAGTTCCAAAGTCACTGTTGGGACGAGAGGTGCCTGATGGGGAAAGTTCACCATCAGCAAAACCCTGTTGTAGTCAGTTCTGTTTATGAGGCCCACGCTGGAAGGGACTGTCAGCAAACATGCCAGTTTTAGAAATTCCAAGTGGTACTATTGCAGGTGTGATAACCAAGTCCAGGTTTTTTTTGTCCAAACTCATACCGCTACTCAGATGCAGTGCTGGGGTCGAACCCTCTACTCTTCCAGGCCCTCCTCTGATTCCCCTTCCCTTGAGTGTCACTTCTGTCCCAGCCCTGCTCCCTGCCCTGGCTCCTCAGAACTGGCAGCCTGACCTCGTGGTGCAGATTCCAGCCTCACTCATTACCCCTCGCTGTGATCCTAGCAGTAATCACCCTGGAAGGGCCCTCCAGCATGCCAACCCTGAAATATCCATTTCTCATTAATAGATTAAGCAACAATTGCTAAATAATGATGATAGTAATAATTATATAAAGGGTCTAAATACAAAATAAATTTTGGATCAGGTTAGAATGCAGAGGAAAATTCAATTTTCCAATTTGCACTGCCAAGAAGAGAAACTGCTGCCTGGTGGAATTCAATACAGGTCTGTGTGTTTAACTGAGCCGATGGGCCCTGCATGCTCTCACTGGGAATAATACAAATGCAGGACACAGGCACTTCATTCGCCCTGTTTGTCTCTGCACATCAGTGCTTTCTGTCTTTGGAGCACAAATCAATCATTGCTCTGCTCTGATTGCATAGAAATATTAAATATGCTTTTGCTTAATCTTGAACAATCTTAAAAATATAATCCTACACTCCCTTACTTTAAAAATCCCTTTATTAACTCTCATTCGATGTATATGATAAAAAACATCCTTCCTAGTAAGACACAGTAGGATCAGTCGTTTTTACCACATCACCGCCACGTCCTATCCCGTTCTGGGTCCCCATCACACTGAATGCCTTCCCGGAACACCATAGGCTTTTCTGTGTGAGTGGCCTGATGGTACAAAGCAAGTTAACTAGTGGCCATCGTCCCTCGTTCCCAGAGCAGGCTGGGCGATGGGGGTGGAGCATGGACAACAGGAAAATACTGGCTTAGAGGGTAAATTATAAATGTCTTGTATTCCTCCGATGGCATCCCTCCTGCTTCATGCTCCAGTTTTTCGTTCTTACTGCAAACAGAGAGGCCAGCAGATGTGAGCTTGTGAATAGAGCTCGTGTGTCTCCCGCCCGGACAGAGTTGCATCTGTCAGGTTCTCGCTTTGTGTCCCTGTGTCAACACAGGGACACTTTGATCCTCACACCCCCCGCAAGGTGAGCAATCTGACAGTCATTTTGTAAATGAGAACCGAGCTTCAGAGAGAGTAAGCGTACATTTCCAAGTTGTCCACTACAGATGTGGAGCACTCGGAGTTCACACCTGAAGCCTGTGACGCCAGACGTCACCGAGTTTTCCTTACAATTGCGCAGCGCATTGGAGAACGTGTCTGCCACTGTGGTGGTTTATGCTGCTTCGTGAATTAGGCCAGTAAAGTGATCAATTTTATTCCTCAAGAAGAGTATGAAACCCTTCTGAGTCACTATTTTTATGTCACAAATAATATTCTTATTTTTAAAAATCATGCAGCAGCTCCGAAAAGATGAAGTAGGAGACAGCTGTAGAAATTCCTTTTCCTAAATCTTATACTAAATAGCTCTTGACCTTAATCCACCGTGACACTGAGATCCCCTGATATCTGTCTCCGCATCCAGACAGAGCTGGTATGGATGAGACAGACTGTCTTCCTCAGATAAAGATTAGCATGCTCCCTTGCACTAAATCCCATACATGCCACACATTCTGGCCTAAAGGATTGATCTCTTTTTTTATCACTTTCATGCCTAGCCTGGTATTTTTTGTTGATACTTGAGAATACAAGTTAATCAATCCCTCCTTTTAAAATGGTGACTCATTTGAGAAATATACCCTGGAGATGAATAGGCATCCACACTCATGTCTGTTTTAGGGCTATCGTGTCCGGGTTAGAGAGTAAGGTTTGCATCTAGACCGAAGGCTGCTTCCTGCAGCGCTCCCCAAATCCACATCCTTGGACCCACACACTGGGGATGTTCTCTCTGCATCATGTTCACACATTTAATCATTCTTTTAAAAGCATTTCTTGGGTGTCTACTGTGTGCCTGAAACTATTTAGATGCTGGTTAACAGCAAAGGACAAAAGAGACGAAACCCCAAGCTGTTTTATTCTCGAGGACATTGGCCTAGCTGTCTGGGAGCCTGCAGCGTGGTGTTAGAGCAGGTGGGTGCAAGCTCCGAGCCAGCCCCACTTCACGTGGGGAGGCAGGTCCAGAGACTACAAAACAAGAGCCTGGCCTGCGTGATGCCCGGCTGCTCTGGGGAAGGTGCGTGAAGATAAGGTGGGCCACCTGCCCTCACTCAGCAGAGAAGCAAGCTCAGTGCGTGTCTTCCACCTGCACCTGTAAAGAAAATTTCAGGAGTGTCCTGTGAGATCATCCCTGAAGAGGGAAAGTGTTAGAAGAAAACGTTACAGATGCCTTTGAAAGGAGTTTCCAAGGAATGAACGGAGTCATCCATGCAGTTCCCCAGTTATTTGTTCTTTAAGTGCATTGAGTTTGTGAAATAAGCCCACGGTCAACCAGACAGTTCCTCTGGAGGAAGAGACCAGTGGCTCGTTAGGGGAGGTTCAGCTCTTGCTCCCCCAGAGGGTTCTGAAAGGGTCCAAGCAAAACATTCATGACATTCACTTCGTGGCCACACGGCGCATGGCCAGACATTTACTCCCTGACCTTACTCTTTGCTACCCATCTAATTACTACAAATGTCGCAGACCTGATCGAGACATTTTAATAATATTAAAAAGCCTACACCAATAAATTAGAAAACTTATATGAAGTGGAAAGTTTTTGAAAACAAACATAAAATTATAGCATTACAACTCAAGAATGAATGTAAAATGTCAATAATATGATAGCCATTGAAGTAATTGAAGAGCCACAGAAGTCATTTAAGATGCCCTCCTCCCTCAGGGTGGTGGTTACAGACTGTTCACTTTATAACGGCTCATTTAATTATGCAGTTTTTGTCTTTGTCTTCTCTGTGTATATGTTGTATCTTAACTGAAAAAATGGGACAAAATGAAAAGATGCTTGTGTTTAATCCTTAGTCAAGGAGATGAAGTGAGATATGGCAGTGAAATGCATTCATACCCTGACATTGTAAATGCCTTTTTAAAAAACTCACCCTATGTGAACAATATTAGAAAGACTGAGTGACAGAAACTCCCCACAGGGGAAGCTGTTGGAAGTTACGTGGACATTGGATTTGCCGTTTATGAAATCTATTCCGGGGGTGTGTTTGGGGATGGAATTACCAAGTGCAGAATCTAGGAGTTTTCACTCACACTGCTTCGTGTTCAAAGTTAACATCTCAATACCTTGCTTTTCCAAGACATATTACTATTCCCTTTCATATTAATTTTTATTAATAAATATCGAGGTTTGACTAGACATATGAGATCAGATGTGTGTATAGTTTTATCTATATAGAGACAAATATATGCTCTCCATCATCCATTCATCAAGTTTTACCCAGCCTGTGTTTTTGGTCCATCAGTCTGGTAAGTGCCTGAGGGTATGGACCAAACTGGACAGCATTCCTCATTTAGAAGAGCTGAGAGTTTGGAAAATAAGAAAAGAAGAGAAGAGAAAAGAGAAGAGAAGGAAAGGAAAGGAAAGGAAAGGAAAGGAAAGGAAAGGAAAGGAAAGGAAAGGAAAGGAAAGGAAAGGGAAGGAAAGGAAAGGCAAAGATCAACACTAGAATCTTGAACGTTACATGAAGGTGGACGGGATGCTGAGTCTGCTGGGTGTGTCTACGTGCGGGACAGTGGTCTGTGTGATGGTGAGTTAGATGGAGCTGCCCAGCCGACCACACGGAGCCTTCAAGTGCAAGTCTCATCTGGTGATGGGAGTGGCTCACAATGCCTGGAGTGTCGGAGGGAATCGCAGAAAATTACAAATTTAGATTAGATTTTGTCAGTAATTTGAACTTACTTCCTTTATGTCAATGTGATCAAGTTTTTACATCAAAAATTTAAGAATGTTCTTACCTAGTCATTGCTCTCTCTGTTCAGTGTGTGTGTGTGTGTGTGTGAGTGTGCGTGTGTGTTAGACCAAGGTTGAGTTTCCAATATCACCATGTCCCCCCTTAGCCATTTTCACTGGTTCTTATAGCCTCAAAACAGCACAGGTTCACACTCACAGCCAGCGGTCAGTAGATGTCTGCGAAATTGTTGAATTATATTTTTAAGAAGCAGGCAAGTAGGAAGTTCTATATTTCTCTTTAAAAACTAGTTCTAACAGGTTGCTTTGTCATTTCATCTTTCTGTGGACTTTTGTTTCCCTGTGAATGAGTGGCCTACATAAATAAATCTTCCCTGCTTTTCTTCTATACCATATTAATTTAAGAAGAGATCTATGTGCGGTGCCCATAGGATTTTGTATTGATGGCAACTTTGTGTGTCAAATATTTTGATAACAAATACAGTTATAATGAAGTCATTTCTTCATAGTCATCCATTCACAACAATCATAGAGGGTCTGTCTTGAGCCACCAACTTAAATGACCAAAGCATTAATTAACCAGAAGGTGGTGGCAAATTTTCAGACCATTGTACTATGGCCATGCTTCAGGATCATAGCTTGTTAGACGTAAAGCTTAAAGAAAAATAGTAAATCTACAGACACAACAAAATATTTATATTTTCTATTCCCCAGATGTACTAGTACTGAGGCAAAGGAAATACATAATTACATAGCTGTGGCTCCATTGATCATTTCCTGGAAGCTAGTCATGCTTAGGTCCTTCCTTCTGGCTCAGAAGGAAAGGGTAGGTAACTTTGACTTCACAAGTGTCCAGCAATTCCTCTGTCCGTGGCTTTTTTATTTCTTTGTTGTAACTGAAGTGTTGAGTGATTATGCCAATGAGCCTAGAAGGTAAATGGTATCACACTTGGCCCAGACATACTCCAAATGACTAGTTCTGCCCAAATGCCCACCGCCCTCCCCCCCACCAAGTGCTGCGCTGCTATCTCAGAGATTGCCCACTGTTTTCCACACAGTCCCTCATGACTCTCCTGCTTCAGAGGCCTCACGACCACTTCTCCATCTCTCACTTCCTTCTCATCTTACAGAAGGAGAAACAACCTCTCTGGGAATTGAAAATGCAAACTGCGAGCCCAGGGCATCAAAGCAGATTCCAGAAAAGCAGACACAGCTTTCTATGTAGAAAAGAAACACAATTTCTCTGTTCCTGAGGGGAAGGAGAGGGAAGAGAGGAGTCTGGGGGCAAGATGATAGAGAACCTAGAGACACAGCTCTGAGACTTCTTCCTACAAGTTAATAACCTTGGGAGCTCATTGATGTGAGTGGGTTTTTGCTGAGGTTCAGCTTTGCAACTCGGTAAACAGATGCAGCCTGCAGAGAAGAGAACAAGTATGAATGTTTGAGATTAAGAATCAGAAGAAATTATGAAGACGCATCACTCATTCACAGGCCTTGAAGTTCTAGTGTTTGAGCAAATTATATCGCAATCACTGAGTCAAGTAACAGAACTACCTAAAGCTTTTCACTGAATTTTAATTCAACAAGTATTTACTAGGAAAACTCTGATGAATAGAATGGACTTGCTTCCTTCCCTGATGGGACATAATGAATGGTAAAGGAGACAAAAAGGAAAAAAAAAGCAACAAATACATATATAATTACAAATTGCTAACAATTGTGGAAAAAAGTCTTCACTGTAGAAAATAGGTAACATTACAGCTGGATTAAATGGACATTTCTTGAAGATCCACCATGTCCCAGGGTGATGCTGAGCACTTCCATGTTTATCAGAACTCCATCCTCCCCACAAACCACTGTGCATGTGTAAAAACCCTGCCTCAAAGAGGGTCCGTGTGAAGATCCCAGTCTCATGAAAGCTGAATGCTACTGCTTTCTGGATTTTCATTTCTAAGGTCTAGGTAAAGAAGAGAAAAAGATTTTCTTCTCTGAATTCATGTCTTGGTGGGGACTATTGGGCTCCTCATAACTCCTGACCAGCTCCTGGAAATGGAATCCCCACTTCCTGCTGCCTCAACTCAGCCCCTGTCCAGAGCTGCACTTGCACATCGGCTCCCACCACAGGATGCTCCAGGCTGCTTCCCGCCCGCCCTAAACCCTGGCCTTCCCACAGAACGGAGAACATTAGGACCAGACGCAGACTAGCCAGGCTTGGGTCCCTCCTCCCTTCCTCTCCTCCTTCTTCCCTCTCTTTCTGTTGTTAATCAAATCATAGTGGAGCTTCAACCCAACTCCCTTGAGCACAGTAAAGGCAATATTTAAAGGAAATAAGTAAAGAATAGTGCTGAGGAAAATAATCAGAAATGCATAAAAATTGGTCCAGCTTTATTTATAAACTTAATAAAAAACTTACACATCCAGCAATAAAGAATGGCTGTATAAGTTATGTGGGAATATTAAAAAGAGATTTCTATAGAATTTTTAAGGTGACAACAAAATTTGTATAATATTAAAAAAGCGAAAAATGAGAAACAAAACTATGGATACAAGGTATTAATATATTCAAACTGTTAAAAAATAGAAAGAAACATACAAAAACATTTAGAGTTCTTATCTCTAGAAAGCAGAACATTTAACTAAAAATAGTTTTAGAGTGTATATCTTTTAATTTTAAATCAGAAAAAAATGGATAAAAACCATAAATAAATTCTACTTATGAGGAAAAATAATTATGCCACCTAAATATACAATGAAGGTATTTTTAATTTGAAGTAGGCAGGGTGGCTTAATTCATGGAT
>VMDR010013770.1:0-24504 GCA_007922815.1 Macrotus californicus | reverse complement strand
CAAGGAGGGTTCATGAGGGAGCAATCACACTCCTCTCCAATGAACTGGAGAGTTCAGCTTTGCCTCTCAGTTATTATACTGGAAGTTTGAACATTATCACACATCTCTTCTGTTTTCAGCCTTTTCCCAGTGCATTGTCGCAATCATGAAATATTTTCTATAAATGTTCATCCACATATGTAATTCTGAGTAATTTCTTCCCCCAAATAAAACACCACCATCAAAATTGATTGAGATGGTATAGCAATCAAAATAAAGGTATACTTTTTGTTAATTTTGAGATCATTGCTTATATGTGAAATTAGAATAAATTTGAATTTTTTAAAATCAATAGTGTAATACAATGAAGAATCATACTACCTGATAATTAAGCCCAGTTTCACAATTGGAGGGAAAATAAACTGTGTCTGGTACATTTGTCGTATAATAAAGGTTTTTGACGTTATCTGTTCTGGAAGAGCATCTTGTTTTTTAGATTTCCCTGAAGCACTTTCACCCCCGCCTTACATGTCTGACTTGCATTTTTGTTACTTACCTGTTGGCATCCTGAATGTCATTAGTGTCAGCAACTTGGAGGCCAGGAATAGTCTTTGGGCATTTTTGTGTCTCCCACAGCACCTGGACCTCAAGCCATTGAATATGTATTTGCTCTATTTAGTTGAAAAGTTTCAAAAACAATTTGCTTATCAAATTTTCACATGACTAGGAGTAGCTAATAAGTCAGACATCATCATCAGAGTTTTAAAAGATCTGAATAGGCTGAAAAATATATAAAAAGAAATGTAAAGAATAAGACCTGGTTTCAAAAACAAATACAAAAAACAAAACTGGGAGCTTGATAGGTACATTTAACAGTGCATTACACCCAGCTGAAGAAGGAATTAGTGAACTGGAAGATAGCTGAGAAGAAGCCATGCAAACTGAAGCACAGAGAGCAAAAGACTGGAAAATGCACACGAGAGGCTAAGACAGAGAGGGTCCGTTGGGAAAGTCATACACATACATAACTGTAGTCAGGAGAGGAGAAGGAGCATGAGGTAGAAACAACATTTATAATGGCTGAGAGTTTTCCAGAAATAAAAGATATCAAACCACAGATTCTAGAAGGGTAGCGAATTCCAAGCAGGTTGTGCAAATAAACCCATACCTAGGCATATTATGGTGAACCTGCACTATAATCAAAGATAAGGAGAAAATCATAAAAGCAGCCTGAGAATATATAGACCACCATCACAGAAGTAGATTTCTATTTTTAGGTTAAATGAGATGCTTATAGCCTGAGTCATTGCTTATGATTGAACACCTTAACCAAATTTTCAGTTTACTTTGGGGCTTGATTGTGCCATATGAGGTTTTCTTCTAAAGCTGGGATACAGGATTTGAAGGGCTATTAATCAAAAGAGGGAGAGATTCAATTTATTCTTTTTAGCTCCAAGGGAGTAGACCAAATACCAGCATATGGAACGTCCAAAAAAACCCAGAAAACACAGCCTATCTCTACTTAATTTAAGGAGAGCTGCTACTGAAGTTTGAGTTGCCTGGGATAAGTTACCTTACATAAGAAAAGAGTTCTCTAACATCAAAGGGTTTGACCAAAAAGCAGATACATTCTTTCGTGTGCCAAATGTTTATTAAGCACCTGTGGGGTACCAGGAGTTATAGGTGCTGGGGCTATATCAGTCTACAGCACCAGCAAGAACGAAAATGGCAAAAATCTCCTTTATGGAGAGCTTATATTCTAGGACACAAACAAGCAATAAGTCAGTTGTGCACGTTAGAAGGTGGTAAGTGCTACGGGAAAAATAGAACTGGGTAAAGGGGATCAAGAGTCCCGGGGGAAGGTTTTCAGTTTAAGAGGTGACAATCACAGCAGGCTTCCGTGAGAGGTACTGTTTGGCCAAATTTCTTAAGGAGGAAAGGGAGTGAGCTGTGAGGATCTAATCAGTTAAACGGAATGGATTCATGGGAGTCAATTTCACTTCTATAATTTTCACCTCCTATCAGATATTTCAGAATAAGCTTGGAATTTTAGCAAATGAAATTCTATTTATTATTATGGAATAATAGAATAAACACAATAATATGTTATGTTTAGCAAAAGCTGTTTATACTCACTAATAACATCATAGAAACTTTGCACGTGAAAAACATGTCTTTTGAAAATTCCAAGTTTCAGAAAGGATGTTATACCTTCTGCTGGTATCTCAGAATTTGGTGATTAAAGCAGATAATTAGTAGCAGCTTGTTAGAGAACTGGACTGTCATCTAGAGAAAGAGATGTAAAGAATCTTCACAGAGCATTCAAAAGTAGAATTGTACTCTCCAGAATCAGATTGCTTTTTGAAAAAAGGAAGCCAACAAACACCCCGCCGCTTTGGGTTGAAAAAAATAATGTTTGTCTCTGATATTGAGCTCTGCGGTGCCAGCCATTTGAAGTATGAAGGGCTTTGACATGTGCAGAAGAAAAAGCCAAGAATATCTTCACTGCTAACTTGTAGTCTTGTGTTACAGGCACATAAAAATTCCCTCTGGACAGTTGAGCCCAGCGAAGGCATCGTTCCCCCAGAAAATGAAGTTCAGCTGACACTGACCGCCAACCTGAATGACATAGTGACATTCAAAGACATGGTCGTTTTGGAAATTAAGAATAGCAACACCTATCGGATCCCGGTCCAGGCTTCAGGAATTGGTTCCACCATTGTTTCAGATAAGCCCTTTGCTCCAGAAATCAATTTGGGGGCATATTTTAGGTAAGGAAATATTATGGATGAATTTTTATAGGTATCTATGTTATATAAGCTGAGCATCACCTCTACTTCAGAAAATTACTTTTAAGTAAATAGCACTAAACTCCTTAGTCCTTTCCCTGCTTTAGTCCGTAGTCCTCTTCATTTTCCCCCTCCAGATGGATGCATCAGCCATGAGAAGGTACGTCCTAGTCACAGCTTGGTTACATTCTCCAAGCTGTGTCCCTCTACGCTAGAGAAGAGATGGTCCATAGGAAGTGCATTTGCTCTCAAACTTACAGTGCCTTCTTGGTGACTAACTTAGGATCTCAACCATGATTCTCCTCTTTGATTCCAATACACTGCTAATCCCTTTCCACATATGTAGAAAATACAGATGCATGTTAGCGGTAACCTGAGTGTAACTAGGAAGGTAAACATTTACTGCAAATGTTTCTTACCAGGAACTGCAAAGCCAGTAACTTTTTTGGTATTATGTGCTCTGCTTGCCTCCTGACTATAGCACCAACAACCGAGATGTCTGCAATTGGCTCTGCTTGATCACTCAGAAAAAGCCAGAACATCTAAATATTTAAATAAAAGGTGGCAGAGTATAGATACCTCGAGGGCAGAATGATCTAAATGTGGCTTTAAAAATGTACGAGGTCTGAATGCTAACCGGCGAGGATGTGTGTGGGGATTTATTCATGGTTCCCCAGAGGGGTCATGCAGCTGTGGGGGCCAGCTGAATGGACACCTGTGCATCGCTGTACTGTGACCATATCTCAAAGGGATGCTCCTGCCTTCTGGTCTAGCAGGCCCTGAAACCAAGATGGACACACTGTGCTTAAAGAAGATGCTCCGAATCAAAACATCGGAATCATAGCGGCCCTCCCCACAAACCCATCCACACCTCCTTTCCTCTGTTGCATCCACAGACCGTGACACTGGATTGCAAATACCACAGATCACCATGAATTCTGTTTTCAGAGAAGCCTCCATTACAGTTTCTGTGTCAACTAGATATAAAATGCCCGTCCTTGCTTGCCTATCGACCATACGCAGGAGCACTTTGTCAATCAATGCATTCCGTGCTTCTATTTCCAAATTTCTTTAAGTATGCTCAAACATAATTACGGAAACAATGTACTGTGAACCAGACTTGATTACATGTTCTCTCTAATCTACAAATAGTGTCAAATAGCCCCAAAGGATAGTCTGTCACTTGCCTGGAATTGGGAGGTTTAGCCTATAATTTTCTATGAATATGGAAGCAAACTGTGAATTTTTAGCTGAAATTTCCCCTCTGCCTAAACCTCATCGTTCTTTTTGACATAAAGTCACGATGCCAACAATCTCCAAAAGAATCCTCAAAAGTAGAGATGGGCTAACTGCAGCCCACTGTTTCTGTAAATAAAGTTTTATTGAAATACAGCCATGCCTATTTGTATACATATATATTCTATGGCTGTTTTCACACTGTAGTGGGCAATTGAGTAGTTGTGACAGTGACCATGTGGCCCAAAAAGTCCAAAATACTTATTATTCAGCCCTTTACAGAAAAGTTTGCCAATCGGGAGACATATAGGTCTAAAAAATTATTCATATGCTACCTCTTTTGACTGCATGTTTTTGATAACTCCCTTAAATTTTCAGTGCTTCTGTTTCCTCATCTATAAAATAAGAGGAAGTATGCTTATTATTACTGGATTGCTGTGATGTCTAAAAGATATACTGTAAATAAGTGCAGAGACCCTGCTTACTTTATAAACAGTATGTGCTGTGTATTGTTTTCCCCAAAGCCTACTTGTAGCCATGAAGACAAACTACTGACTAAAGACTCCACTGAGCATGCCCTGTGGACACATATCTAGAATGAAATTATTACACCTGACAACTGGCAAATACTCATTTATCTGATGCTGCAAATTACTCACTAGACATGATATCATTTCCTACGGAGGAACAGATGGTATAAACTTTCAAAGCCTAATAAAATTTTTAATTTAATTAAATCCTGAGCTGAGTTTTCTCCCTGAAAAATATATTTTAAAAGTTTATAAATTGGTAAAAGAAAATTCCAAACAAAAGTACATTTGAACCACCTCCAAGGTCCCAGAAATCCCAGTGTTTAACAGAGAGCTGAACAACCACACGGTCCTTAATAACTACTTGGGGAATAGATGACTGAGGAAGTGAAATAGCAGCATCTTTAAAGCAAGTTAGTCTGAGAAAAATGACCATTCCAGCAGGTATTCTGGACCGTTACATTTCCCTTGAGCTTTGGTAAGGCTTAGAGGATACGTGCTATCTCTCTCTGAAGTTCCCTTCAAATTGAGCCCATCATAAGACATTTCACTCCGTCAGTAGAAATTTGCTTGACACAATTTGAAATATGCTTCTCTTCCAGTAGGTATTTTGCTTTTCCTTTTACTCTTCAGAGCCATTTCTCGTGAGTGAGAGTGGCTTTCACATGAACCGTGTCTGTCTGTTCTATGGCTTGCTTGACCTGCTGGGAAGGACTGAGGATGGGTGGGATCACTTTCCCACGGTCCCTTCCCTGGTGATGACAACTCAGGAGCTAAACCCCAGTGTCTGACTTTAGTTCATGGACCCCATGATTAGATGCTGCTTTGTCCCATTGCTCTGGTAGCTCCTAGTAGCACTATGGAGGAGCCTTCTTCCATTAAAAATTTTGTCTATTTCCTTGTTCACTTTTAAATGACTTTTCAAGGGGTAAATCCCAAGGGTGTAGAGCTGAACAGAGCAGCCCAAAGTTAAGTTCTCTCAATACTTGCCTCCTCTTTTCCAGCCTGAACATGTGTTACTATAGCTTCAAGTTGACCAACAAGGGACGTCGAGTCCAACAGTTGTACTGGATGAACGAAAATCTCTGTCCCCAGAACAAGCTGAGCAAGAAAGGCCTGGCTAAGAGGAGACCTGCTAACAGCCACCTCCCAGGCCAGGGCTCCCAGGCACCCAGGGATCCTCAGAGCCCCGTGTTTCAGCTTCATCCCATCAGGATGGAGTTGTATCCAGAGCAGACGATCGATGTGATACTTGAAGGCTATTCTGCTACTCCCAGGGTAAGAGGACAGCATGCTTAGGACCTGCGTTTCTCCTGAATAAATCTTTGCTGTATTTCTTGGGCAAGTTCCTTGACATTTATCTGAAGAAATGATGTGGTTTCTGAAGGACCACGTGCAGCCCCGAGTTACCATGGCAGCACTCATTGGTTTTACAGTTCAGCTCTGCTCGGTTTTATGTTTGTTTCTACAGCTACCATGAACCCAACCTTCAAATGCTAATTAAAGCAGGTTCTCATTCCCAGAAGCAGCAGTGACCAGCCAGCAAGTCTCTGGGAGAGGGATATCTAGCATTCAGCCAAAGCTAAGCCTCCAGTGAGCACTTAGCAGTATGCATACTTATTCCAAAAGGGTATGTTTATAGACACTCTGGGCTTTTCTGTCCAGGTGTTGGGACATCCCCAGCTCCTGTCCTCTCAGTATGACATTAACAGCATCACATTGATAATCATCGTCTTTTTATGTGCTAATGAAAGAGTTGCACTTATCCTCAGCAGCTATGATGGTCTGCTCTTACTTACATCATCACCATTCTGCTGAAAATATATGCAGATCCAAAACACGTATGTTTATTCCTGTGCCCTCATGGACACTGGACACCATCAGAAACCTAAAAGAAACTTTTGTGGTCACTTGTGAGCCTCTTCTACCTCACAAATACAGACCTTGTGAATGAGAACTAAGTGCTTGCTTCAGCTCCTCCTGGTGTCGCCAGGTTAGGAGGTGATGCAGATCTTTCTCCTGGGGAAATAGGAAACAATGAGAAATTTATCTTCCAGCAGACAAGATAGCAAAGCTCGCTCATTGCTTCACTGTGGAGTGAGTGTACAAGGTGGTTTTTCTCTGTGTTACTCGGGAGTCGGGCCAGCTTCTGCAGAGTATGTACCAGATGAAAAACAGTATGCGAGGCACTAAGGATGCAAAGATGAAGAGCATGCAGCCCTCATTTCCAGATACTGACAGCCTGTTGCAGGAGCACATTTGCAATGGCGTGATTGGGAGCTGACCATATTTTTAAAGGCATTGTATCTGGGCTGCTAGGGTTCTAAAGTCAGTTTCAGCTTTACTAAAAGCTTCCCTGAGCGTTCTTCCAAATTATGCTACATAATTGAAAAGAGACTTGAATTCATTAACATCTGATCCCTGAACACTCTTCAATATAAGCTAATCGTAATATAAATTCACTTTGAGTCCTTTCTACTTTATATAAATCAGGGCCTCAGGGTGGGGGTGGGGAAAGGGAGGCAAACAAATATTAGTTTCTATAGCACGATTTTTAAATATTCAAATATGAAAGACAAAAATTTTCCCAGACACAGTTTCTGACCAGCTTGATAAATAGAGCTACCATTGAACTATAGGCCCACAAGGATTTTATCTACCTCGTCCATCGCTGTTTGGTATGTCCGGTGCCTAATAGTGCTGATGCGTAACATACCTTCTGTATATATGTATTTGTTGAACTGAATGTCAATTGATTGTGTCCTCAAAAGCAGCCAGAAATGGATGCAGGTTCCATCCAGGACATATTTAATGAGCTATTAATTGTGTGACAGAGAGTGATACCTGAAATGCACTATTCGGAAAAATGTGCCCTTCCCTGGTGTTCCCAGGCGGGTAGTTGAGAATCAGTTTGCCGATTGTTGAGAATTAAGTTTTCTGAGCTGTGGATGTTCTCAAAATGCTGGTGTATCTCCTCTGCAGATAGTCAAAGAAAAGCTCATATGCCACGCCGTTATTGGGAGACAAAAGAGGAAGAGCATGGTGATAACCGTGAACCTCATCTGTGAGTTTATAGAGCCACTTATCCAGCTCTCCACCAAGCAGCTCTTGTACCGACTGGAGAAGGTCAGTGGGCGTGCCAGGGGAGGCTGGGTGCTCCATCTAGGGGTCAGTGTGTTCACACTTTCATTTGAGAAGCTACATTAATGGGAAGCCTGATATACCCACACCTAGCCTATGCTTTTTTAAGCTTCAGAGGCCTGTACACCTTCAACTAAAAATTCTGAATCTAAACCTGCATTTCTTTGAAATAGAAATTGTTCCAGTAATTCTCCATCCATCATTCCTGATGTAAGTGCACTGAAAATGTACTGTAGTCGATCATTTTACTCCAACTAGATAAAATAAACATCACAGTTGTAGAAAGGGTTGGATGATTATTGATAATCATAATAATCAGTAAGAATTGCTACAACGTATTGACTGGTTTGTGCTGGCCACTAAGCCATATTCATTACATACATTTGCCCAGTTGTCCCTCACCACGATCTATGCTGTGGGTTCTGTTACCATTCCCATGGGATGTGTGAGGCAACTGAGATACAAGTTAAGCTATTTTGTAGATCACCTAACACTGAGAATAATCAGCTTAAACTATGTGATTCACATTTCTTAAACTATATGGCTACACATGTCCGTGACTTTATATGGCCATTAAGGGCAAGCAATAAGTGGGGCGGCAGGGGACAGGGGAGAGATGGGAATGACTACCGCTAGGGCAGGGGGTCAGGACAGTGAGGAGGTGCAGGAGCTATCACAGTAGAACTTGGCCTGCTCCTCAGCAGACCCCCACCCAACATTCAAAACAGACACGTGTGGATGCCTCTTCTGGGCTGGGAATGCGCTCGTGCTGACAACCCGGGAACCAGTGAGTCACCCTTAAAGCCGAGAGATTGATTGAGGTTGCAGCTGTAAACAAATTATTAAAGTTTAGTTGTTTAAATTTCAGTTCTAAACAGTGCTGTGAACAAGAGGTCCAAGCTGCCATGAGAGCGTACATCAGGAGAGTGGCTTCACTTGTACCTGTGGTGACAGGTGGCTTCCTTGAGCAAGTGCCCCAGGTTGAGACTTGAAGAAAAAGTGGAGGCAGTTGGTGACAAGGGACGGGGAGAGAATTCTTGGCAGAAGGGACAGCACACACGGAGGGTCTGGGCTAAGGAAGAGCTTGACGAGCACAGAGACCTGAGAAGCCTCCTTAGACAGAGAATATATCAGGAGTGGCACGAAGTCCATCTGGAAGAGTGGGCAAGGGCCAGTGAGTGTGGCATGCCTGGGAGACGTGTTCTCGGTGGCCACTAGGGGCCTTCAGGGAGGGGAGTGACATGGTCAGATTTATTTATTGAAACAGTCACTCTGGCTGCTGAGTGGAATACTTATTAAGGCCTGCCGTGTGCCAAGCACTGTGTCGGGTGCTAGAGGTACAATGGTGTGAGTAGTCCCTCCCTGATGAACCGCACAGCTGACCAGGAAGACCAAGCATTAAGGAAGTCATTGTCCCACAGTGCGATCTCTGCCATCATATAAAAGGACGGGGTGTGACAGTGCCCAATCAGTCAGGGTGGGTATCAACCAGGGTTCCTTTCGTTACCTGGAGGCTTGAAGGAGAAGTTATTCTGGTAGTGGGTTCCAGCATATTTTGTATGTATTAAATGAATATCTACTGAGCACCCACCATGGGTATGGTGCTCTGCTAGGAGATGACTAAGCGGGCCGATAGCCGAGGAGAGGAGGGGAGATGTACAAGTTCAAATGAACAGATAACTTTTGAGCACTCACAGTGTATGAGACAGCAAAGGCATAGCAAAATCCCAGGCTTAACAGACTCCTGGGGAGAGTAGACACTGAGGACGCGGAGTAAGGGTTTCAGTTACTGCATGTTAAACTGACCGTGACAAGCTCCCCGAGACACACGAAAAGAAAATACTACAAGGGTTCTTACAACAGTTACTGAGCTTTCGGGGCTCTGTTTCCAATTCTTCCTTTTGTAAGAGATCAGGAAAGATATTTGCTGGTGAAAACTGAATTTGGTGGCATCGTATTTTCTCTAAATGTAGCTACACAGAGAAAAATCAATGAATAATTATTCAATGTAAGAAATTATGTTAAATTTGTTTCTTACTAGATTTTTTCCTAAGCCTGTAAACATTCATAAAAATGTGTGGGTTGTGTTCTTTTTCTTCTCTTTAAATTCTTTAGCCTTGTTGTTGTTGTTGTTTTTAAAAAAGCATATTCTTGTTTAACTTATTTTTGGCTTTATCACTAGAATGAAATAGCACATATTTTAATATAGCAGTGGCTTACTGAATTAAAAAATGAATTGAGTCACAGCTCCCTGTGTGATTTCACCCTTCCCTCCTTCTCCCTAAATATCACGAGTTTGAAACCTGTCCAGCTACTGTTATTTTTCATTGTTCATTTCCTGCTCACATTTAATCCATAGCAGGGACAATGAAGAATTGCAACTTCATTACCCAGTATGTGCAAGAGACCTGGTAGGTCTTGGTATTCAGATTTACTTACGTAACACCCAATTATCTATTCTGTCTCCTTATTTTCAGCTCAAGGCAGTGTATCTGATTTAGTGCACTAGGGCTATAATGACACCAGCACTGCCTGTGGGAAGAATTTTTCTGTGACCGTTTCCTCAGATTTGATCTGCTTTATAACTGTTGTACCATTCATAAGCCACAGAGATGAAACCACATCTTTGTGGAATCGAAAAGGTCAATTGAAACCAGCAGCCAGTTTGCTTCATGAAGTCCAGGAGCAAATCCCATCTCCTGATATTTGGGGAGACAAACAACCCAGAGGGAAAGGGGTCATTTTAAAATAGAACAGATTCTCTGTGCATCGACTCCTTTTCATCACTAACCTCTAAATGGCCTCTTGCCAAACCAGCCAAATGTGGCTTCTTCGCTTCAAAACTATCTGCAGTGACACAGCAGCCTCGGGGAAGGTCACTGGGTGGACAGTTCTCCATATGGCCTTTGATGGTCCTATAGTGCTGCTTTACCCTCCCCCAAACTGCAGTATATAGTCTGCAAATGCAAGCTAAGTCCAGTCCCTGTGCTACCATGTTGGAGGGAGGGGAACAGTGGTTGGCATCTCCTGGTAAGGGTCAGACCAAACCCTTGCACAGGGGCTGGTGGAACACAACCGAGGCAGGAGATTCGAGCCCACCATCTAGACTGAATGGCTGTATGTCTCCCCGAATTCAAATACTGAAGCTCTAATCCCCAAGGCGGTGATGTTGGAGGGAGAGCCTGTGGGAGGTGATGAGGCCATGAAGGTGGGCCTTCGGGCATGGGGTAAGAAGAGACAGGAGAGATAATGTCTCTCTGGTCATATAAGGACACAGTGAGAAGACAGCTGTCTACAAGCCAGGAAGCAGGCCTTCAGACACCAGACCTGCCAGCGTCTTGACCTGGGACTTCCCAGTCTCCAGAGCTGTGAGACATGAATGTCTTTGTTTACACCACCAGTCTATATTGTTTTTATAGCAGCCTGAACTAAGGCACAAAGGACGCTGGTCATATGAGCTCACCCGGAGCCAGGGTACCCAAGAACTACAGTGGAAAGAAGATAATGCTGGATTAAAGAAGCAGAGATAGAGTCAGATGAAAATGTGGAATCGGGGGGATTTAACTGAAATCAGAACAAGGAGAAAAAGCAAACCAAAACAGAGACTGAGAAAAACAGGCTAGAGCTGTTGTTAGAGGAGCCAGGGAACAATTGGAAGGAGGTTCTCTTTGGAGGCCACAGATTGAGGCTTCATGTCAACTGCTGCTGGTATTAAAGGACCCAGGGCATGCAAGAAACAATGCGGATCCCAATGTAAGAACGAGGAAAATCCAGTCTGACCAGAAACATGTGGCTCGGGATCCGCTTCTAATGCCTTCTCCTTCTCCAGTTGAAAAATTAAATTTGATGTTCAACAGAGTAAAAAAAAATGCTTCTAAATAATCTATCCCAGTGTTATCAGGAAAAATTTAGAGGAAATAGTTATGAGCATTTGTCAATTTAAGAAGAAAAGTATACTGGCAAATTGAGTATTTTGAGCATGGAAAAAATACTGTAAAAGGAAAAACATTTTATTCATTGTAATGATACATGGGTTCTTCCATAGATATCACTAATTTATTATAGTTTGTTTTATGACATTATGGAAACTTAGGTAGTAATAGTTCTATCCAGGGGCATGGCTTGTCTTGTCTAGGTTTTCTGTGGGCTTTTTCTTTGTTTTGTTTTTTTGTTTTAACCAGGCAACAGCAGAGAGAAATCAATCTGTTTTCTCACTTAGGTAGTTTCACCTCTCAATAGTCCACCATACATTCCAAATGACTTATCTAAATCTCTACAAGAGAAAAAAGTGTGTGTGTGTGTGTGTGTGTGTGTGTGTGTGTGTGTGTGTGTGTTCCTGAAGCCTCACTATGTTTATCATAACTTGGCTTGTCTCTTCCTTTCCCTTTTTCTGCAGAAACCGAATGCTGTCTTGAAACCCGCTTACCAGCCCTTGGGCATGAAGAACATTTCCACCCTGCCCGTGAACGTGCTGCTTTCAGCCAACAGACCCTTCTTTATCTGTGGGACCGATAAATCTCCGCTGCCTTTAACTCCTGAGGTGACCTGACAGAGGACTGTCCTAACGAGCTCCTTGGGGTGGGGGGGAGTTTGTGTATGTGAGAAAGGAAGAGAATAATATCAGTGTCCTAACTTATTTCAGTCCAGAAAAAATATAATGAGAAAAGAATGCGGAAAATTTTAAATGAGTCCTAAATACATTCCAGTATCAATCAGTAGAAAAGCTATTATTGACGATATAAGAACTTTCTGGTTCATTATGATGAGCTTCATTATAATAAAGCTAATCTTTAGAAAACAGTGACTTCACTATTAATAGTAAAGGTCTTTTAATTCCCCTCCTTCAAATCCAATCAAAACTCCATACTCAAGGAAACAAGAAAATAGCCAAAACCCAGGCTTCCGACCAGCCAGCTTATCTCCCCATGCTGAGAACTCTGTGCAGGCGGAGGGAGAAGGCATGAGCTCTCCAGCCCCCCAGTCTGGGGACAATGCAGTGTTCTGTGCACATCTCTGTCAGATCGTCCCTGTGCTCCTTTGCTGGGCATGAGGACATCAGAATAGCTGGGCCATGGGCCAGGTGTCATGGCAGAGCTGAAGGAAAGGAGGATTGAAGAGAAACCAGAGCCACATACTATCAGCCAACAGAGAAGTGTGTAAAGGAGGGAGGCAGGGCGGGCAACAATCGTGAGACTTCAGAAGAGGGAGTCTGTAACTTCAGGAGATTCGCTGTGAGCCGCTCCCAGGGAGATGGCTCTTTGGGGAAGAGTGAGGGGGATCAGAGCTGCTTGGTGAGAGGGTGGTGCAGACAGAACCTGACTCGTGGCTGGAAACTGCACTGCTGCCTGCCCCTCCCCATCCTCACCAGTTCTTTAGTGGGTCTCATTCGAGCATGAGCTGGGGATAAACCAGCTATGATCTTGAAACAGAAATAAAAGAGGGAAGTGATCAGAAGCAAGTGGCTGATGAAAATCTATTGCAAGGAGACCTAAGTAATGAAGAAGACCAAAAGTATAAACAGGTGGCTCTCTGCAGTCTCAGAGAAATTCCAGATGATATGATCTGTGTTTCAATAGAGCTCAAGGATGAGAGATGAAGTGTTCAAAGAGAGATGAAGAGTGAATTCACAGAGCCAGGGAAAACCAATGGATAAGAAAATGAAAACTCAGACATAAGCAGCTTTCTCGGTCCGGGTGGTAGATTAGACCCACTCTTGTCCTCCTGAAATCTTAATAAGGTAAAAGTAGAAATGTTCAAAAGGAAAGGAGCCCAGAGCAATAAAATAAAGGAGGAAGAGGATGCTATAACCAAATATTGAGAGATTTAAACAAATTCTAGACTCTAAAATGAGGTTGAAGTGGGTTGACAAAAAGGCACAATAACCTGCAGCCTAGAAACTTCTCCAGCGAGGCTGCAAACATGTGGGAGTCATTCAGCCCAAGTAGCCTGGGCTCAGAGGCAACAAGTGTGAGCAGAGTGTTGAAAACAGAGGGCTTCTCTGTGCACCAGACAGCTGTCCCCCCCGACCCCACACAAAAGACATGGACAGCTGGCTTTTATCCCAAGACATAAAGTACGTGCTCTTCGCCAGAGAAATCGGTCAGACTGTTTGGGGAAAGTTAATGTTTCTAGTGTCAGTGTCCGCACCCCAGAGTAATCCCAGGTACCTGGGAAGTGACCACCACCTGATCGTTCCCTCTCTGCCCCAAAGTGGGGCAGAGACCGGTCCTATTACAAGAATTGAGAAACGGTGGCCTCCAGATCGTTGGGATGCCAGGGGAGTCAGGGACTACTGTTTCTTGTAATAACTCTTGTAGAGCAGTTTGACCTTTTATGTCATTTGCATGTATAACTATAATAAAAGATACATATAATTTTAAAAAATAAAGAGCTTCTCTAAATCAACAAGAAAAATTCCATAATCTAATAGAAAAATAGGCAAAGGAAATGAGCAGAGTTCACAAAAAGAAAAATAAAATGGCTCTTAAGTATATGAAAATATGCTCAATTTTAATTATATTAGAAGAAATGCAAATTAAAATTACTACAAAACACATTTTTTTCCCTATCAGGTTGGCAAAGAGCAAAACTGGGATAGTGCTTTGTGTCAGGAAGGGCATGCGGACACATGGATCCCCCCACTGTGTTGGTGAGGTGTGCACGGGAAGACAGTGTGGCAGCAGCGATACAAACTTTAAATGCCCACACCATGGATGCCGCTGTTCCACTCTGAGGAATGGGTCCTACAGACACAGTCAAGACGACAGACATACACGGATATTGACTGCAGCACTGATTGTTAGAGTAGAAGACTGGGAGCCGAAGTCCCTCAAAAGGAGCTGGTTAAATAAATAGTGGCAGAATTATATGATGGAATAAAATGCAGCTGTTGAATAGAATGAGGCAGCTCCGCGTGCACTGATGAGTGATCCCCCTGCAAAAGAAAACGACAGACACAAATGTGATTTTATATGCGTACAGTGGCTCCACAAGGACAGAGAAAACGCTTGCAGCCATGGTTACTTCAGGGGAGGGGAATAGCTTGGGTAAGAGGGAGATAGGCACGGAGTTACTTGCTTTTCATTGTTCTATCTATTTGAAAATACAAATGAAATATTTTTTAAAGATTTAAAAAAAACAAGGCCATACCTTGTCCTGGGACAAAATGATATAGAATATTCAACAGTGAGACATACCTTAGTTAGGTGACTGGTCTTACTGATAACTGGAGAATCCCATGGCATCAGAGAAGAAAGGAAGAGACCACCCCTCAGGGGAAGATTCTGTTACACTAACCTTGGACGTCCCCATAATAACACTCAATGGCAGATGACAGTGGGGCAATGCTGCAGAGTTTTGAGGGAAAGAAGGTGCGACCCAAGAATTTCATAACCAGCCAAATTGTCCTTTGGGTACAAAGGTAACGCACAGACACTCTCAGAACACGAGGACTCAATGAATGCAGCACTGACTCACACACCCTTGTTGAAAAACTGGTTGGCCAATGAATGACAGTCGTTCAGAAGAACCAAGTAGGGTACCCAGAGGAAAAAAAAAAACTATGAGAAAAAGACTGGCAGGAGGACTGAGTCCATCAACAACCGAGACTCAACAACTTTGGCAATTTTGATTTCAGGACAGAGTATTGTATACCCTGGTTTTTAAAAATTAACGCTACAACCAGTAACAACTGGGAAATGGGGTAAGCGTAAGCGTGCTGACGTCATCCCCTTTGCACCGGGGTGTCAATAAGATCCTGTCTAAAGAAGAAACTGCTTCACATTTAACCATCTTTTTTCTTGATCAGAAAGGGATAATAGTTAATAATTGATATTTATCTACCATAAGCACTACTCTGAAGACATCATGTGTATATCAACTCATTTCATCCTCTTAAAAAACAGGCCCTGTTTTACAGATGGAGAAACTGAGGGCTAGGAAAAAGGACTCATGGACATGGACAACAGTGTGGTGATTGCTGGGCATAGGGTGTTATAAGGGGACTAAAGGGTAATGAAAAAAATACAATAAAGATTAAATTAAAACAAAGAAGAGGAAGAAACTGAGGGCTAGGAAACCCAACTGACTTTGCCCAGATTCATAGAGCCAGTACCCGGCAGTCCAGGGTGGGAGCCCCAGCAGTCCAGCTCCAGAGTCCATGATTTTAGGGTTAATATCTCTTATATAAGAAGATTTTTTTTTCAGGGTTTTTTTCTGAGAAAAATTTCAGACATGATATTTTAAAATAAATTAGTCTAACTCTATTTTTGTAAAATTTTATTTAGCCATCCATCATGTCTGGACTAAAGTGTATCAGAAGTGAACTCTGAGAAATAATATATGGTGAAATGTTGGATAAGTTTCTGATTTCTTTTTTGTACTGTTAGATATAATGTAAAATTTTGTAAGTATGTATTTCTTCCACAAAACAAAAAATTCCTTCTCTGGGAAAAAAGTGTTTAAGTTGGTCTTCAAAGATTTTAGACATCAAGCACTGTGACACTAAGTGCTGAAGATTCCATGGTCTACAAGAGCGGATTCCAAACTGAGCCCAGACAGCCGCGCCGAGTGGCCAGCCAGGCTTTCAGGTGGGATTAGCCAACCGAAGAGTCATCACCCTCTTCCACTCCTGAATCAGGTGATCGGCACCATCCACTGAAGCCATCTAATCACGGCACTCACACGCACAGTTAAACACCTGAACCTTCGAAGTCGGGGGACAGGGCGGTGCTCTGTAAACAGACTCAGTCCTGCGTGCATTCCTCCCGACTGCCTCTGGGCGCCTTCTGCAGAACCAGGAGGTGGCTTTTATGCCAGTTAAATGTGGGGATTGAGCAAATCCTTTAAACAAAAACAAAAAAAAACCCTCACAGCGAAGCTTTCTATAGGAAGATGTTACTGTGGCCTTGGCATTGAGGAACACACGGGGATTTGAGTCAAAGAGAGAAAAAGAACAAACAAAATCTACCCAACAAACTCAGTACAGCTCTGGAGTGTCATTTTAAATTGAATAGAAAATAGCGGAAAGTAGATAACACTGTGCTGAAGAGTTAGAATCACAGACATTAGAAAAAAAATTAAATCGCCTGAGCCGTCCCTTTCTGGGTCATCCTCCACAGAGGCACCGCCCCCACCCCCAGTGCTTTAGAAAGCCTTTTTGAAATTTCTTAAACAAAGAACTTTTCCCATTTGTCTAGGAAGAGCATTTTCCAATCTAATGTATTTTCAGTTAAGAATATTTTTATAATAGCTACTCGTTGTAGATTTCCCTTTGTACAACTCCTCAATCTTTATCGTCTCACAGCTCTTAAAATCCCTTCCTCCAAACAGTGCCTCTCCAGAATTTTCTTACTTTCATTTTCAACTAATAAAATGTGTGTGCAAATATATAAATATCTGTAACATCAATAAGTATGGATAGTTATAGATACACTAGCTATTATGTGGATACCTAATTATGGATAAAGCATGGTATATCTGTATTTCATAATAATATGTATGTATGTACATATCTGTGTGTGTACATGAGTATATTTAAATAATGTTGATTGTCCTGTTTCATGTATCAGGTTGGAAATCCATAGTACAAAAGTTGGTAATTTCCCGTTATCTTGTTTTCAGCCTATTAAACTGGAGATTGGTGAAGAAAAGAACCTGCTGATCAAATTTGACCCTTCCTACAGACACGATTTGAACAACTGGGTGGCAGAAGAAACTCTAGCAATCAAGTACCTGGAGCACCCGCAAGTAGACAGCCTGAAGCTGCGTGGGGAAGTGCATTTCCCCAACCTCAGCTTTGAGACCATGGAACTGGACTTCGGCTGCGTTCTGAACGATACCGAGGTGATCCGCTACATGACAGTCTCCAACTGCAGCCCACTGGTTGTGAGGTTCCACTGGTTCTTCCTGGCGAACAACGAGGAAAATCAAATAAGGTACCACCAGCATAGCTGTCCTGCCAAGCTCTTCTCTACTGTTCATTTGTTTTCTCCTTCAGGCTTTGTACCGGGTTCCGGGCGTCTGTGCCCTGGCCTTTCATGAATACTTGTGGTCCTGACAACTGATTATTGACAAAAATAACAAAGAGCCTAAAACTCTTGGTCCCTCCTTGATTGCACAGCAAGAAAAGCAGATAAAACATCTTTGAAAGCCCTCGTTGCCACAAGATTAACAGAGCAGTATCCATGAGCCTGCTTTAATTTTGAATCTAGTGATTAGATCATTGTACATTTGCCACTAAGAAATAGTCTTTGTACGGTTTTCTTAATAATCATTTCAAACCCGAAGAATGAATTGCATAGTACCATACATTGAAGATATGCTGCACGGAGCTCCATGTGCTGCCTATTTCAGTGGGTTTTGTTCTGGCTCACGTACATATACATACCTATGTACAAAACAGCAGGAGGTGATGAACGCTGAGAGGGAAAAGCTACTTTCACAATGTCTGTGTTTAGAGGTGTCTCTCCTGTTCAATGAAATTTAAATGCAATTAGAAGCTAAATCCATATAAAGAGCCTGTTCTAGTCAGGCCTCAGGAACATTTTCACCTAGACTAAGCCTCAGTGGCACCTGGACCAGTGGGCTTCTGCATGTTTCTTTATTGGAGGTTTCGGCAGCTCAGTGTCCAGCACTGAATGTCGAGTGGCCATGCCTAACCGAAGCCTCATGTTTCCTTGGCTTGTCGGTGCTCTCTGTACACAGTCCTCGTCTTGTATGTGACAGCCACCCTTTCCTTTTCAGCACTTGTTACCATGGTAATGGTAGCTTGCTCTGGATGTTTCCTTTAGATAACTAAGGATGACTGAACATAGCACTAAAGCCAGGCCTGGGCCTGAGCAATGGAACCTGATCTTTAGGTGTCAAGGGCTGTTTAGGTTTGGAATGAAATTCTATAGAGGATGAACATTTAAATTAATTATGGAAAAACCACCCAACCTGACCTAATGAGCTTTGAATACCAGATTCTGTGAAGTTATTCTGGTGTAACATAACTAAATGAGTTCATTCCATCTGGGAGCAAGGGATACGCTTTATTTATTTTTTATTCTTGAGAGGCCATTTCCATAATTAAAATAATGACATTTTGAAAATGTACTTGGCCAATACTTGAGATGATAACTCAGTTTTTTTATTGGTTTAAGCATGTATTTAACCGTTCTTTTACTTGCTTCTGTATCTGCCTATATTTTGATATTGAGCCTCTGCTTAGGATTCATTTTTCACTCACTCATTCATTTATTCATTCATTCATTCATTCAAAGAGTCATTGAGAAAACATTTGATAAGTGATTCTTATGCACCAGATAATGTGTGAGGCATCAGGAGTACAGAGTGAGTAAGATACAATGACCCCTGGCCGGAGGCTGTGGGGAGCCGTATATGTAAACCACGGTGGACAGGTAATAGTGCCGAGCTCTGGGGGACGACAGTGCGGGTGACCGCTCAGAGGGGCCACAGAAGGCTGCACGTAGAGGCACAGTTAAGTGTTCTAGATGCATAAGCAGGGACGCATTCTCAGTAACAAGAATAGTATGTTTATATTAGTTAGGATGCATGGGTACAATTCTACACAAGTCGCAGGAAACCTGACCCTAAGCAAACATAAAAAGGAAAGGACGTTCATTGGTTCCCATGACTCGAAAATCCAGATTCATTCTGGGTTCTGGCCTGGCTTAACGCAAGCACTCAAACAGTGCCACTGAAGCCGGGTCTCTGCCCTCTTCCATGTGTTAGCCATATTCTCAGGTCAGCTCTGCTCCCGCGGGCCCCAGATGGCTACCTTAACTGCTGGGCCATGGCCTTGCAGATTCTGACCCACCGGAAAGGAACGTGAGCCTTTGTCCCAGAACTTCCATGAGATTTACTCTGATCACACCAACTTAATCACGTTATCTGTCCCCTCCCTCAACCAGTCACTGTTAGGGGAGATCAAGGTACTTATCAGCATTGTCTTGGCCACATGCCCCACACCAAGGGCTGCAGTGGTGCCCCTAGAACCCCATGGACTGAAGGGCATGGGAGTGGGGCAGACCTCCCAACAAAAACTGACATTTGAGAAAAGGATTCTCAGAGAGGCAAACGGCACCACCTCCCAGCATAGACGGGTCGTGTGGGCAAGGCTGTAGCACAGACTTAATGGCAGAGACGTCCGGGAGATGAGCCTGGGGGTGGGGGAGTGGCAGTGGTGTGTGAGCGGCCTGGTATTTCACAACAAGGAGTGTAGACTCTCTTGGAGGCAGCGGTGAGGGTTGTAGTCAAGACAGTGGCGAGAGTCCGTTTTTCAGAGAGAGCCCTTGGCAGCATTCAGCGCAGTTGCTCCAGCCCTCCTTCCTAGACGTGCTCTTTTCTCAGCTTGAATAACACCCTACTCTCCTGTTTGTCCCCCATCTCCCCAGCTCTTGTCCAGCGACAACTCCACTGGACTAGAGGGCGCAGGGAGCCCTCCTGGCCCTGTGCTCCCCCTGACAGTCACACTCTCCCCATAGCTTTACTTAGTCTCTGCCGCTCAGGCTCACGTGTCTCTCTCCACCCAGACCCCTCTGCTGAGTTCCCATTGCACAGCCTTCCTGACCTCTCCTCCTGGATGTCTCCCAGGTGCCTCACATGCAACGTGCCCTGCACTAAACTCAGGTCCTCCCCTCCTCTTCTCCCCGCCTCTCCTCTAGGGCCCCTGTCCCAGTAATGACATCGCTGTCCTGGAGTCATCCAGCTTCCTTCCTCTCCTTAACCCCACCACTTCATCATATCCATCACCAAATTCTACCTATCCCATCTTCTAAACACCTCTTTTTCCCACTTCTACAGTGTTGCTGTAGTTCATGTCACCATTGTCTCTTGCCTGGACCATTGGTGACAGCCCCTCACTGTGCTCTCTGCTTTCATTCATGTACCATAGTCCATCATCCACACGGTAGCTAAGTGATAAGCATGGTCCTGCCTGGGCTTGCAGCCTTCAGTGACACCCGTGCTCCCTAGGATAAAGCACACCATACTGTGTTCTGCAGGGCTCAGCCAGCACCAGCCCCTGCCGTTCCTTCTGGTTTCTTTTCACCTGACTCTGCCCTCTCCACGCTGACCTCCCGTGCTGGCCTCTTTCCTGTGCAGTGCTGTTCCTGGCTAACTGCTCTCTCTCTGCTAGAAACTCTTCCCCACTCGTCTCCTAGCTATCCCTGCTTCCCCCATCGTGTCTCACTTAAACGTCCTTCTCCAGGGAGGCCTACTCAGAGACCCTCTCCTAGACGAGAGCCCCTGTCACAGACACGGGTAGCCCATCTCCTTGGAGACTTGCACATGTTTAATAAGGGCTCACTATCAACCTCGCGACTGGCTCCTCATACCCATGAAGCCAGAGAGCACGCCTGTCCGTCTGTCCATGGTCCCCGGAGCCCAGCATGGTCGTTAGCACAGAGTCATTCCTCAGAGGGTATTTTTTAATCAACTGCTCCCTGCTCCCATCACTATTTGTACTGAGAGGAGAATCATTTCATAACTGGTGCAAGATTCTTTTCTGTCAGCTTGCTGGCACCTGCCAAATGGAAAGGTTCAAGGTGTAATGTCACCTTGAATAGCAAAAAAAAAAAAAAAAAATGCCACTTACCCTCCAGATAGGCTCTCTGTGCAGGCCGTCAGAAAAATATGAAGCACTCATTGGCTAAAGGTCACTTTTATCAGATGTACCAACACTAACCTTTTTTCCAATTAGAATTCTTCTAAGCCTCACAGTTAGTAAAAGAAACAAAAGGATAAAAGAAGCTTTTCTTTTTCTTTTACTAGACAGGATATGAGAATGCCTAGACACTCAACATCCCTTCTTGTCACACACCCATGTATCTAGTGTGTGTGTGTATGCATGCATGTGTGTGGGAGCCCACGTGTGCGTGTGGGAGTGAGTGCGTGTGTACGTGTGTGTGACTTTGTAGGCAGCTCTGACTCATGCATTTAAAGAATCTCTCTTGTTTGAGTATCTTTCTCCAAGTTGGCCCTCATATCACATAGAACAGAAACAGAAGTAAAATGGACAAGTAGGCTAACTGAGCGTTCTGTAAGAGGGAAGGCCAGTTACTGGCTTAGAAACATGCTTGTCCATGTGAGTCCATGTACATGAGAGCATTGTAGACTGACTTCGGTGCGTGACATCCTGTGCCACTCACACATACACAGGTAACGAGAAGCTGAGATGGAATATAAGGGCTGAGTATCCACGCTGGCATAGCCAGCACGTGGGAATGTGCCCCTTATTGGCTCTCTCTGCAGCCTGTCTGGTCAGTTGCATGAGACCATGATGCTTTGTGGCATCTGTATGAAAGAGGAGCACGAGGAAGCCCACATTCGAACCAACCTTTACTTCTAAGAGGCCAGAGGGAGTCAGGCGGACACTGGCTGGCTTGGCTGGCATCTCTGCTCAGGCCCAGGGCTGCAAAGCCAACGAAATGCTAGAACGTAGAGTGCATGAGCCAAGCGGTCTCTGAGGACAGCTTTGCCTTTTTATTTCCAAACCAGATTATAAATAAATCTAATATGAGGGCCTGAGGGAGCTTAGCCCTGGAGCAAAGGAACATGTGTTGTTCTCACACTGATTTCTCTGTGATGAGCATAAGTTATCCAGTATTGTGATTGGAAGAGGAAGAGGGAAGGGCTGGAATTGGGGTGGAGGAAGCCTCGTTTTCTGGATGCTTCCATCTGTCTCCTCATCATCTCTTCATTTCTTGAGAGTGAAACTTTTCTAAGACATAATATGTTCATGGTAGTTGAGGTCCTGGGCTGTGGTTGGAAGTGGCTGGTTAAAATCCAGGCTCTGTCCTTCAGTGCCTGAGTTTAGTCAACTGTAAAATGGAGATAATGCAGAAACCAAAAAGAGTTGTCGTGAAGATTAAATGTGAGATGTCTGTGAAGCGCACATGTCTCCAAGATAGGAAAGGAAATCTGGAGTTAGTTCCCTGAAGGTACCTTCCTCTCCTTCATACCAAGTGCTGCTAAGTGAAGCACTCCCCAAGATCCTAGAGTGTTATAGCTCTAGGGTCCTTAGACACCTAGATGATGGACCCAGACCCCTTTTCCTTCTGGTCAAGGGTAGAAAATCCTTTTCCTGTACCAGGCTGTATTCATCAAGGCTGAAGCCAGGCCTTAGCTGGAGACAGCCCACGTGTGGCTCTGGAGAGCCAGGCCCAGAGTGCCTCCCTGTCTTCCCCACTACTTCTCCCAGCAGCCAGCTAAGCCCAGACCCGTGATCAGGGCAAGCCCTTGCTTTGCCCAAGGCCTAGTTTTTTAAAAGTAAATATTTAGGGAACACGTGCTTCTTTATTTTTCTTTCAAAACAAAAATAGCTTTATTGAATACCACAGGGCAGGCCCTGGGTGTCCTT
Source organism: Macrotus californicus (assembly GCA_007922815.1). Classification (NCBI taxonomy): domain Eukaryota; kingdom Metazoa; phylum Chordata; class Mammalia; order Chiroptera; family Phyllostomidae; genus Macrotus; species Macrotus californicus. Next base: position 1,465 of record VMDR010013770.1, on the reverse strand, counting down.
GTACCCAGCTGTCCTGGGTTGTTCAGTGTGTAGGTTAAGAGCCTGTCTGAGGCAGGATTGTGCTCAGCTGCCTGCCCCATGTGACCTGTGCTTTGGCTCTCTCATCTGAAGTGAGGGGGGCGATGAGGGCACCTCCCGCATACAGAGGTCGTAAGGACTGAAGGGTTGAACCGACTCCTACCTGCAGAGCTCTTGGAACCGGGCCTGCCACACCATCCATGCTCAGTAGATGCCAGCTGTCATGGCCATCCCTTTATCGAGGAAACTGAGTGGATTGGCACCTGTGTGAAGTTAATACCGGGCCATGTTTGAGAAGCAGCATCCCAGAGGCGGCGCTGAGGCACCTTCTCCCGAAACCAGTCTGAAGCCAGTTCAGGACACAGGGAGGCCTCGCAGGGTCTGAGGGCCGCAGGTGCCTCTCGCTGGCCTCAGCTTTGGCCCTAGCCATAAATATCCTTCTCTCTTCACTGTAGGCCTACACCTTCCAGAACCCTTTAAGCTTCTGTACTTTTTTCTTCCCCACCGCCCAGAGGAGTTTGGATCAGAGACAAAAGCAGTCATGGAGCCCTGGGGCTAGAAGGGAAGTAGCTCTGATGAGGGAGCAAAAAGGAGGCAAAAGAGGAGTTCCCACAGATGAAGTTCCAGTGAACATGAGTGTTTGTATTATTTGCTAGGGCTGCGGTAGCAAAGTGTCACAGACTGGGAGACTTATTTTCTCAGTCTGGAAGCTGGAGACCAAGATGTGGGCAGGGCTGGTTTCCGCTGAGGGCCATAAGGGAGGAACCTGTTCCAAGCTTCTTTCCTGGCCTATAGATGACCCTTTTCTCCCTGTGTCTTCCTTCTATACATGTCTGTGACCAAATTGTCTCTTCTTATAAGGACACCGGTCATGTTGGCTTAGGGCCCACCCTGATGACCTCACTTTAACTTAATTACCTCCGAAGAACCAATCTCCAAACATGATCATTTTCTGTAGTACTAGTGTTTAGGACTTCGACATATATATTTTCAGGGAGACCAATTTGGCCTATTTCAGTATTTATTTAAAAAATCAAACCAGTAAATACATGAGGACACATTAGAGCAGTAAAAAGGCCCTGGTAACAGAAGCCTGTAAATCAGGAACAACTTATACTCATTGAAGAATTGAATGAATAATTTCAGAACTTTCTATAATAAAACACTAAGTCCTGATTGCTACAGGCAAGTTCTTCCAAGCAGTCAAGGAACAAGTAATTTCAAACTTACACAGGCTCTTTTCAGAGAAAAATAATAAAAGAAAATATTACCCAGCTCATTTTATGAGACCAATTTGTTCTTCATACCAAAACCCGTTAAGCCAGGTCAGAAACATAAATATTTCAGGCCATTCGCATTCATTGATTCAAAATATAACTGCAAAATATTCATCAAAATATTAGCAAACTTCATCTAGCAAAGGATAAAAAGATGAGCTATCATGACC